>BQNB010012748.1:3390-78560 GCA_026074375.1 Tanacetum coccineum | reverse complement strand
TTGTATGCCTTTATTGTGCTTTGATATGACACCATGATTATGATGTTTCGGCCTCCTTCTCAGAGAGGGGCGTTACACTCTGCCTCTGTTGTAGACATTACAATACAGTCCTATTTTTTTGACATCCAACTGACTAATTCTTCACCTAGGAACTGTATTCCTTTAGAAGTGCTTTTGCGAGTATCAAGGCATCCGGCATGATCAACATTTGAAAATAAGGTTAGTTCAAAACCAGAATCCTTTGGATACCAGAGTCCCATGTCGATGGTTCCCTTTAAGTATATAAAGATCCTTTTAACCTCTTTGATGTGCTTTTTTGTGGGTCTTGGTTGATAACGTGCACAGTAACATACTACTTGCACTATGTCTGCTCTACTGGAGGTAAGATACATGAGTGACCTGATCATACTATGATATCGTGTTTGGTCAACGGGTGATCCACTCAAGTCTGCATCCAGTTTAGGTTTGGTAGCCATTGGTGTACCAATGCTATCACATTTATCCATTCTATGTTTTTTTAAGTATTTCCAAAGCGTACTTGGCCTCATTGATAAAGATACCTCTTGCGGATTGGTGGATCAGAAGTCCTAAAAAGAATTTCAATTCCCCCATTAAGGACATCTCAAATCTACTGTGCATCAATTTTTTACATCTTTAAGAACATTTTGGGTTTGTAGACCCAAAAATAATGTCATTGACGTAAATTTACACTAGTAGAATGTTATCCCCGTATCTTATCGTGAATAGAGTGGGGTCAATGGTACCTTTAGTGAAACCTTTCGACAGCAGGAAATTTAAGAGTTCATCATACCAGGCTCTAGGAGCTTGCTTTAATCCATATAGAGCTTTCCTTAGACGGTAAACTTTTTTTGGATGATTAGGATCAACGAACCCATCTGGTTGTGCAACATAAACCTCTTCCTTCAGTGGACCATTAAGAAAATCTGTTTTAACATCCATCTGATAGATTAGAAAAGATTTGTGTGCATCATAGAAAACAAAAATCCGAACAGCTTCCAAGCGAGCAACTGGTGTAAAAGATTCTTCAAAATCAATACCCTCTTCCTGAGCAGATCCCTTAGCTACAAGTCGTGCCTTATTGCAAATTACAATATTGTCTTCATCCTTTTTGTTCTTTCATAACCACTTTAGTTTGAAGTTAGTCTTTCCAAAGAGTTTGTCGACTAGTTCCCAGACTTTGAGTCTGTTGAACTGATGAAGCTCGTCCTACATTGCCTCGATCCATGCGTGATCAGCCACTTCTTCCTTAATGTTTGTCGGTTCAGTAGTACTCACGATGAGCGTGAACATGCACATTTCAGGATTTGTTGCAAGTTGTTGTCTTGTCTGCACTGACTTGGATGGATTTCTACTAACTTGTTCTAGAGGATGATTTTTGGTCCATCGATAGTCGATAGGAATAACAAAAGCACCCAAAACCGACAGGGAAAACCGAAACCCGAACCGGTTGGGTCGGGTTCAGGGGCGAGTTGGCGGGTTTGGATGCGGGTACGGGTATTGATAAAAAAATTAGCCAGTACGGGTTCGGTGACGGGTTCTGGTAATACCCGCCCTGATTGCCCGTATCCATTTACCGGAATTCGTACCGACTTTATTGTTATTATAATTAATTAAAGTATATATATTATTACATATAATTTCTTCCATTGTATTTTTTATATAACTATTTCTATTATTTAACACATTTGAACGTTGTACATGAATTATTCAAAAGCGCTAAATCGTCTAATACGGTATTTGTTTTCTTTAACTTTTAAAAAATTTGAATATATAAGGGTGTTTTGCTTATTTTTTTGATGGATTTTAGTGTGACTTACTCTTGACACCCGTTATTTTTCTATAAAATATTCAATTAGGAATACCCAATACCTGCGGGGAAACCCAAAAAACCGATGGATAATATTAACCGGGTACCCAACGATGGGGCGGGTACGGATGTAGATATTACAAACGGGTGCAGGTACAGGTACACTAAAACCCACCACGAACCTGACCTGTTTCCATCCCTAATAGTCGGATTGGTGACGTTGGTAGAATGTATGCATATTTGAATTATCAACATTGCGTTAGGAAGACTCAGCAACTTCTTGTATCGATGTACATAAAGGATTAAAAAATTCAGATGGTTGAAACTGTGCATCTACTGCTTGATCAGTGTTGTTTTCCTGAGCATTGACATTTGTTGTTGGAGTTGTCGGTTCTGTTGTAGGTTGAATATTTGCTGTAGGTTGTGTGTCTTATTGTTTGGACTGAATAGAAAATCCAACTCTTGTAATGACGGAGCATTAGTGTCTGCTTGAGGAGAAACATTTGGAACCAGCTTTGAACTTGAAGGTTCATTGGTATGGTCATGAGTTTCGAGTTATGTACTATTATGAACATAAGTCTTTTGTCATTGGGAAGTGAGTCCTGAAGTGTTATCATCAGAAGTCATTTGTTGGATTTCATCAAAGTTGATATGGATGGATTCAACTATTAATTTGGTTCTCTTGTTGTAGACTCTATATCCCTTCGACTGAGTAGAATATCCTACAAAAATACACAGATCCCCTTTTTCCTTCATCTTGTCAAGATTTTCACCATCTCTCGTCAAGTAGCATATGTAACCAAAGATGTGAAGGTGTTTGAGAGTAGGTTTTCTGTCATTAATGATGTGATATGGTGTCTTTTTGTGTCTAGGGATGGTGAGATATCTGTTCTGGCTGTAACATGTGGCTGCAATTGCTTCAACCCAAAAGAATAAAGGAAGTTTAGAAGCCGAAACCATCGTTCGAGCAGCCTCAACTAGAGTATGGTTCCGTCTTTCGACAACGCTGTTCTATTCAGGTGTTCAAGACGTTGATGTTTGGTGTTCAATTCCTTCTTCTTCTAAGTAAGAATGGAGTGTCTTGTTTAAGAACTTCGTGCCTTTGTCAGTTCGAACAGTTATCACCTGTGCTTGAAGATTTCATTGAATCATCTTGAGAAAGTCTTTAAGCACTTTTGGTGTTTCATCCTTGGATCTCAAAAAGTGAGTCCACATGTATCTTGAATAGTCATCGACAATCACCAGAATGTACTTCTTACCATTGATGCTTTCAACCCGCATGGGACCACATAAATCCATATGAAGCAAAGCTAACCGTTTCTTCAATCTTGTAATGGCTATTGTCTTGAAAGAACTTCTTTTTTCTTTGCCCACTTCACAAGAAGAACATAGTTGATCCTTGAAAAACTTCAACTTTGGTAAGCCATTCACAATGTCGTTCTTAGAAAGCAGATTGATGGTATCAAAGTTAAGATAAGAGAGTCTTCGATGCCATAACCATGCTTGAGTTGGTGAAGCTTTTGCCAAAAAATATATTGGAGTTGGTGAAGTTAAGGCTTAAAGAGTTATGGTGTAGAGATCAGATCCACGAGTACCCGTAAGTATGTCGTTTCCCTGAAGATCTCTAACAAAACACATAGATTTCCTGAAAGCAACCTCTAAATCCGCATCATAAAATTAACCAACAGAGAAGAGATTATGATTAAGGCATTCGACGTAATAATCTCTCTTGATTGTTATATATCCTTGAATTAAATCCCTATAACCAAGAATTGGTGCAAATTAATCATTGTGAACCGTACCGTACCTAGATATTTTTCAACAAAATTGTACATTAGCTTGAGATTGCCGGTCATGTGCTTTGTTCATACAAAATCAACAATGAATAGGATGATTTGAACAATCTGCAAGATAATTAAAAGACGATGGAACAATTGACAAATTAGATCCTAAAGTATTTATGAGTTTCAAGACATTAGTTATCCTAGATTCATTATCTATAGTGAAACTAACGTTCTTTTTCACATTTTCATTCCTAATTTTAGGCACCCAAATCATTTCGGTCTTAGTCTTCCATTTATATCCTGATGGACATTGTTTTTTAATCCATCAAGTCCATCTCTGGATAGTAGAGTATGAAGCAACTGTTTTCTTTGGGGGTGTTGCAAAAGATTGGTTCGCATTTCAAATAGGTTTTCTAGCACTAATAGGCACTTCTTAAGGCTTCTTAGTCTTAGCATTCATGTCATTCAAAAACTTAGAAACACAAGCATCATGATTTGAATTAAACACACATTTGCCACAAGTTACACAAACAGCGTTAACATTCGAAGTTCTGAAATTTAAACTGTCATTACACGCAGTTACAGACTTTGTTTTATTCAAAATACTAGAAATCCTATGATGGTCTTCTACATCTTGTAGCTTAATCTTCACTTGACTATTGTTTTGCACGACCTTATCTTTCATTTGATTGCTTCGAAGCTGTGGCATGCTAACACTAGTTTTGTGAATTAATCCTATAGAATTAGACACATGAGGATTAGTATTCCTAGACGTATGAAACAATTGGAATGTTTTAGGTTGTGTAGGCATGGTGTCTAATCGATACATTCCTGATTTAATCACATTCTTGTTAATTTGAGCTTGTTTTCTAGTTTAAGTGTTAGTCAAATTATGTGGAGTGACTGGTTTTGATAACCATTTTTTCACATTAGTCTTGGTGACCGACCTTGTTTTTGAAAAATCTCTCTTTTCAAGAGAATCAAAAAAAGGAGTCGGTTTACCCAAAACTATAAGTTTTGGAACTTTAATTGCATTAGTTTGACGAATAACATGTGGTTTCTCAAACTTAGTTTCTATAGACTTTCCTTTTTATTTCTTAATGAGTTTCTTCAACTCATTGATGGCAATGTCTATGTCTTGAATTTGAGCTTTCAAATCTTGTATCTCGAAATACTTTTCACAAAGTTTTGGAAATAAAGTTGATTGTTGTGCTTTCAAAACTTTGTCATTATTAAGTTGTGCTTGACAGCCTTGTAAAGTAATTTCAAGAGAAATTTAGTGTTTCTCAAGTTTAGCAAAACTCCTTAAAATCTTAATATATACTTCTTTACAAACATTATCTTTTTGTTTGGAAAGCTCAATTTCAAGACATTCACATTCCTTGATTTTCTCCAAATATTTGCACGCCATTTCAGAATATTCATCAATATTTATGAGACATTCTTGCAAGAGTAGATCATATTCATTTGAAAATTCTTTTTTATCCGACTGAAGTTCGTTAAGATCTTTTTTGAGAGATTGAACGTACTCCAAATCTTCAAACATTTCCTTTTTAATAGCAGATTCAAATGCATACGCATTTTCTTTTGTCTTTTTCGTAAGAGGAATTAAAAGATTTTTATTTGCATAGTTATCTCTTGAGTAATTGGTTGTTGCCATCTATTGTCCATTCATTTTTCCCAGTCCAAATCAAAAATTTCTTTGAAATTCATAATGTTGTGTTGAACAACATTAAACGCGTGTCTACTGTTGCTTAATGAAGCTTTAGTAGGCAGAAAACTTATGTTTTTAACAATGTTTGGTTTGTATTTAACAAAAGATTTTCTCCACATTTTCTTTCGTATTTCATTGGCAACATACAATTCATCAAGTGATTTCCATGTTTGAGGAGTAAAAATTTCATAAAGACTATTTTGATTCGAGTAGTCATATTCTTTAACCAAATCTTTATTTAATTTTGATCTACTCTCTTGTTCAAGAATGAGAGTCTCTACACAATCTGGTGCAAAAATATTCACAAGATCATCTTTATCAAAAGCCACCATGTACAGACATGGTTTTTCAGATTGAGCTTTCTTGAGGTACTTAGGATTTGCAAAAGTTGGTCTACCATTATTTGACAAACTCGGATTATGAGCTAGCATATGAATGGTTTGGACATATTGATTGGTTTTATAGACTTTTTCATTTAAAAACTTTACTTGGTTTTCCAAGGCAATCACTTTGTCAATATCTTTATTTTCCCTGATTTTGAAATCCTTTTGTAATTGTTCCATTTCTTTATGAAGATGGTCATAACGTATATGTTCTAAGGGACTCTGATGAACTAACTCGGCATGTTTCTCTTTATATTCAAAAGTTTCATAAGTTTGTGTTTTTAACGCTTCTACAGTTTGAAGTTTTTGCTGAGCTAATCGACCAAGAGATGCTTTTAACTTACGTTCTAACTCTTCCTTTTCAATTTGACAATCTTTATACTTTTTGTACTTCTCAAGCTCAATCTCTTGGTTATGAAGTGCGCTTCTACATCTATCACGAATGTCATTTGACTCCGCTAGAGCAGATTTACACTCATTTAATTCATGAGTGAGTGATACGTTTTCTCTCTTTAATTGCTTTTAAATGTTTTTGTTTTCATCAGTATCAAGTTTTAAATTTGCAATTAAATTAGCAAGCGCAACTCGCTTATCTTCTTGATCATTGGCATTCTGATCATCCTCAAAATCATTATTACACACATCTGATGAATCTGGTTTGGTATTGCTATCAACCTTTTCCATCAGTGATATCTCATTCATGTTTTCAGGTTGATTAGTATGTTCTTGATCATTGGAAAACACATTATATTCATTATCAGTGTGTATATTTTCTAGTGGCTCAGCATCAAAAGTAGGTCCTGATTCAGCAGATAGGACCTCTTGAATCTTTGCCATGAGAAGGTAATGTGCTTCTAATTCTTGTTTATCCAGCTCTTCATCAGTGTCATCAATCCAGTCCCCTTGTTTTACACTTAAAGGCACACCTTTTTCTACCTGCTTGCACAACAACATCTTTTCTTTGTGATATGCATAATCCTTAACCCGCTTTGGTTTTCTGCATTCTTTAACCATATGCCTAAATTCCTTATAATTAAAACATTGTATCCCTGTCTGTTGAACTACCTGATTCCCTATTGTTTCCCTAGCCCCAACAACTGTCATGGCCTCTCATTCATAAACTGCCCAGTATTTCTGTCATTCCCATATCTTGGAGTAGTATCCATGTTCTTGTTCCCGGTGTTTGATGAAGTTCTGAGGTTGTTATTGGTAGGTTTAGAGTAGATGTTCTTTATGTACTTTGCAACGAGTGCCAAATACTTTTGCAACTGCTTGTCTCTCTGAGCCTGTTCAGGATCACTATCTTCATCAGATGTAGACTCAGAAGGAGGTGTAATTGGCTTGGCTATCTCTTTGCCTTTGTGTTTGGTAGAAGCATGTGACTTGGATCTTTTTGTTTCTTTTGATGAATATGCAATGGATTTGTGAGGCTTTGGTGCTTGATTATGGTATTCTGGATAGTGTTGTGTAGTAGCAACAAGTGCGAGAGGATTTGCACTCCTGACTAACTTTTTAGCACGGATTTCATTGACTTCATTTTGGTACTGTTTTAGAATGTCAAAGAGCTTGTGATAAGATTCCTTGTCCAAGTCTATAGTCTGCTTGACAACTGTCACAAATCTTAACCATTCTGGTTGGAGTTGTTGTAGAAACTAAACATTAACTTGCATAGTAGCTACCTCCAACTTGTTCCTCACCATTTCATTCATCATCTTATAAAACCTGGAGTAATACGACTCAATGGATTCCCCGTCCCTTGATGTAAACTTACCAAATTCCTAGAAAAGATTAGTCTTGATGTCTTGTTTGTTAAATGACTCACCTTGCTGCAATCTTTCAATGGCTATCCACATTTCTTTAGCAGTAGTACAAGCATCAACAGTGGACTAAATGTCATCTACAATTCCAGTTAAGATCAAATGAATTGCTTCAGCTTCAGCATCAAAGTAAGCACATTTTTCAGGAGTAGTGTTCTTGTATGTCTCAATGATAGTGTGTGCAAGTACTACTTCTTCTGTAGCTGTTGCTGGTTTTTCTAGAACTAAGATTTTAGTCATTACATAAGGACAATCGTAGATTCATTACCTTAACTCCTTGCTGTTAATGTATCTCATGAAACGTGACTGCCACTATGCATATCTGCCTGTTGCAAACATTGGTGGATGGTCTCTGGAACCTGCTACCATAATGTCATTGTGCATTTGACTGTTGTTGTTTGAGATTGGGATTGGAGTCGTCATGATGAATGATTGTTATGATATGAAGTGAAAATGATCTTGTAGGATCTTAAGTAGGTAAAGTGGTTGAAGTTGTGGTTTGTTGTTGTAGAATTGCTTGTCTTTAAAGTCCAGAAGAAAAAGCTTCAAATATGAATCAGACACTAAAACCGTAAGATAAAAGTCTTATTTCACGGGATTTTACAAAGTTCTGAAGTGCATATTTTTATGTCATATTTTGCAGAACATATTTCTCAGAACATATTTCGCAGAACATATTTCTCAGAACATATTTCATAGAAAATAAACCTAGGCCTTATTTCTTAGAACATATTTTGCAGAACATAAACCTGTGACTTATTTCTCAGAACATATTTCTCAGAACATATTTCGTTGAACATAAACCTGTGGCGTATTTCTCAAAACATATTTCGCAGAACATAATTGTGACGTATTTCTCAAAACATATTTTGCATAACATAAACCTGTGACTTATTTCTCAGAACATATTTTGCAAAACATATTTCCTGTGCATATTTCTCAAAATTCAAAAAAATGTCATATTTCTCAGTATTAAAAAAATGTCATATTTCTCAGAATTCAAAAAATGAAACAAAACACTTAAAATCACCTTAAAACACACTTTTGAACATTTTTTTCTTCAAATCTTTTGCAAACCTAACTATGTTTAAGCTATATCTAACATAAAAACACAAACTTTAACACTTTTAACACAAAAAATAAAACCACTTTTTTCGAGTGATTTGGCAAAAAAGAATGCTAAAATCTTTGATTTCTAAATGAAAAATTATTCACTAATATGCTATGACGGTTTCTAGACAAGAAAGTACCAAGATTTTTGACTAAACTAGCTTATTTAAAATAAGCCGAATCAATAAACTATATATAAGCTTCGAATAAGCTTAAATCTCTAAACCATAAAGCACTAAACCCACCCGAGGCGAGTGATACCAAATGTTAGGACCTAATATATCACTTCACCATGATCGAACCAAAAAATAAGATATGAGAAAGATAAGAAAACTAGAGAGAAGTTAGAGAGAGAGAAAGAAATAAGAAAGAAAGAGAGGAGGTGGATTCCTATGTGTAAAATGTTCCAAATGAACAACCAACCCTCTCCATGGTGGAGAAGGGGTATTTATACTTAGGCTCTGTTGATCCCAACTTAAGATCAATTCCTTAGCTTGTAAAGGTTAAGTTACTTTGGATAAATCCAAAACAACCGTGGTAGAAACTTTATGAATACTAAAGAGTATGCGGAATCTACTCTTTAATACTTAGAAGAATATTAATGAAACAGTAAACTGTATGAACAATGCTATTACTGAAAAGCTCCAATATTATTATTATCAGTAATACGAGTACTCTGTGTAGTACTAGGGTTTACAACTTTGAAGCTACGAATAACACTTTTCTAGATATCTGAATTGATACGATTTTTGGTACATTTAACTCTATACCCTAGGACCTCCTTTTATACACCAAGGAGTCCTAACAGGTTTACAATATTTTCCTAAGTTATCATGATCTTATAAACAAATAACTTATACGTATCTTTTACAAAAATATCTCATACTTCTCCCGTAAGTAATCTTGATAAACAATCTTCATCTTAATCCTTTCTCTTGTCTTTATCCTTTTGACAGTAGAAAATCTTTTAGCAGTTGTAATCTTTCAGCAGATGTAACCAGCAGCATTAACTTTTATTCCAACAGCACTAACTGTGTACAAGCAGTAGTAACTATTTAGAATATTTTCTTCATTCTTCATCAGCAGTACTAAGTTACACTAGTAGTACCAACTTTATGCTAACAGTTGTAACTTTACTTAAGCAGTACTAACAGACACTAGCAGTACTAAATTACACTTACAGTAGTAACTTTTATACTAGTAGTATTAACTACTTAGTAGTATTTCTTCTAAGTCTCTGAGCAGTCTTAACTTCCATTAGCAGTAGTAATATATACTAACAGTAGCATATTTTTCACTAATAACACTAACAGTACTAAGTTATGCTTAGCAACAGTAACTCTAACCTTAGCAGTATTAACTCCAAGATCATCATGAAGTCTTTTGATCCTAAGAATCCTTCCCTAAACTTTATGTTCATCTTCTGAATCTTCAAGTTTCTTGATTAAAAGATTTATCTTTATAGGAGGATGCATTCAAACACTTCTAGGATTCTTGCGCAGTTTTGTCATGAGCTTAAAAAGTTGATAGCACATCTCATTCCAATGGTCAGTTTGAAGCTTCTTGTTGAGCATTTTTGTGATTGTTGCAAGTGTGAGTGGATACTTTTTCTCTACCAGCATAAAGATATGCAAATTCTAAAATCTCACAAAATGTACTCCACTTGAAGAAAATAGCTACTAAACTGTCACATTGTATCCTTGTAGATTTGTCCATACTTCACTTTCTACATCAGGTTTAAACATCACTTTCAAATCACCCCATAACACTCTTTCATATGCTTCCTCTGGCCTTGTATTCCCATGTTTAGCTTTAACCAACTTCTACAGTGTTTTTAGGTCTTCTCTGTCAATGTTTTGAAGCATCTTAATCATTGATGAGTACCTCCTTGAACTTCCATCAGCTCTTAGGATTTAAAAGTATCCCATCTTTCCTTCTTTGATGATTTTCCAGTCAACAATGACTGGGGGCTTAGTGGCTAATGGTATAGCATCAACTGCTATTTCTTCTTCATCAACAACAATCTCCATATGCTTTTTCATCTCAGCTTCTTCTTGATCATCATCTATCTTTTGCTTCTTAATTCTTTGAATTATCAGACTCAAGTTCTTCTCCTGCTCTTTTAGAACTCCTTTCTTGTACCATCTCTGCCTTCTTGGAGCTCTCTTTTACCAACTATGTGTCAGTATCTACAAACATGTTTACCCTTGTCATGGCTTATTTAATAACTTCTAAATTTCATCATAGTTTTTGTTCTTTAGCTGATTTTGTTTGTATCCAGCCATGTGTTTCAGATAGGAGAACATTTTACGTCTCTTCTAAGCTTTAGTTGGTGGTTTTCTTCTCTGTTGTTCTGCTTTAAGTCTTGCAAAATGCTTCTTTCTTTTATCCATGAGCTCCACAAACATCTCTGACCTTTCTTGAATGGTCAACTCTTCCTGCTCTTATGCTTGTAATCTTGCAGCTAGCTCATAATTTGCATCTATCATAGCTTGAACATTATCCCATTTAGTAATGTTTGCATCTTCTTCCTTTTGTCTTGCCAGCCTTTCCTCCTCTTCTAGTTCAACCTGTAATTCTTCTTGAAGTCTTTGAGCAATTTCTTCATCAATCAAAATTTGATCTTTCTTTTTCAAAGGTTTTTCATGCTCAACCATTTTTGCCTTGCCTTTGTCTTTAGCCTGTGGAAGTTGTGATGGTTGTGATGTTGTTGTTCTAAATTCACTTGGCTCTTAAACTATAACCCCTCTAGCCTTGGGTCTTGTAACAACAGTTGTAGTTGTTGTAGAAGCAGTTGTAACAACCTTGGGTTTAGCTGCTTTGATTTCTATTAAGGTCTGAGCTAGAGTTAACTCATCAATAGTTGTTGTTGTAGCACTGACAGTAGTAACTTCAACAGTACTAACTACCTTTTTAACCTCAACTTCTTGCTCATCTAAAACTCATGTATCAAACATTAAATTATCATCATTCCTCCCCTGAGTCTTATCAATCAATGTAACCTCTTCATCTGCATCAATATCAGCAATTTTCCTCCCCTGTTTGGATGCATCCTCCTGATCACCTAAACCTTTATCTTTAGAGGATTCTATTCTTGCAGTTCTACCAACCTTCCTTAACCTTTTAAGCCCTGAAGTTCTTGACTTATTCCTCCTCTCTAGCTTCTTGACCCTCTCCTTTAATTTAGCAATCTTTGCAGCTTGAGAGGTCTTTTTGTTCTCCAAGTCAAGAACTCTTTGTGACAAGTTGGTACAAAGTTCTATCAATTCATTTAGTTTCAATCTATCCTCACCACTAAGTAGTGGATCAATGGAATGTATAGGTACACTTTCCACATTTTCAGTCTCATCTGCCATAGGTTCTGTAGGACCACTAGGTTGAGAATCCTGAGTGTCTTGTTTCGTGGACTTCCCAGGCTTTTGCTTCTTTGGAGGTGGTGACGATGATGGTTGATTAATGGTGGGTGTGTGTTGGGGAACAGTAGGCATTACAGAACCTTCACCCTCTTCTTGAGCTTGAACCATCATAGTTTGAAATAAAGGTATGTCCCTACCAGAAAAGTCTTTTCCCTGCCTCTTCATGTTAGCAAAGACCTTCTTAGTGTGAGAAGGTGTAACATAAATCCTTTTATGTTTAGACATTCCTTCAACTTGTTTATCCAGGAACACTTCCACAAACCTTGGATACATTAAAAATTTAAACCTACCTTCCAAGTTCTTCACCATATTATCAAAAATTTACTTGGAAAAGTTAAATCTTTGGTTTGTGGCAAGACAAATGATAGCAAAGGCCATAGTGCTACTAAATTCGTTCCAAGCAGTAGTCTTAGCACTAAGGCATTACATAATTGTATGGATAAGAAATTTCCATTGAGGTGAAAAGAAAGCTTTAGAGAATGTAAGCTTTTGTGTAAGATTTTCATACCCCATTCTTTCCAGTTCTGCAAAAATGGTAGCATTGGGTAGACATTCAGTACCATTTTCATCAGCAAGTTAAAGATCTCTTCTTATACTTGTTTCATTGATGATCACCTCCTTCTTATCCACTAGGGCTTGAATCTGTACTTCTCCATTAAAAGTCTTCACCTTTGCAGTAGTCCAGAATTGTTCAATACATGTAGTATAGATTATGGGATTAACAGTTAACGCATATTTGAAAGGATGTGCGTTCAAAAAATCCACAATTTGCTCGAATCCATCACTTTCAGTGGGTTTATCTAAGAATGCGACCATGTTGTGTGAACTAGAAAACTTTAGGGCAGCCATTGATGTTGGGTTTTGATGATTAAGAATAAACTTGAGTTAGGGTTTATGATTAGAGGGTATAACAAAGATTGAAATCGATTAAGTGATTGAATGAAACCCTCAATCGAAGTATTTATGAAATCACCCTCAACAACATTAACTTGAACTAGCAGTACTAAGTGAAGCCTAACAGCATTAACTGACCCAGCAGTAGCCCAACAGTAGTAAGTTATGCCTAGCAGCATTAACTTAACCAGTAGTAGTAAGTTTATGCCTAACAACATTAACTAACACTGACAGTAGTAAGTGTATGCCTAACAGCATTAACTTTAAGTCACCAACATTAACTCCGATTTTGTTCCAAAAAGCATTTTCATCATCATTTTTGATTCTCACAAACTCTCTTTCTGTTTTTATTCTCACTATATCTCTCAATTCTTTTTCTCACTAAATCACTCTGTCTTTTTTATGTCACACATCTCTCTTTCTGTTTTTATTCTCACTATATCTCTCAATTCTTTTTCTTACTAAATCACTCTGTCTTTTTTTATGTCACACATCTCTCTTTTAGTTTTTTATTCTCACCAATTTCTCTTATTTCTTTTAGCTTACAAAGTCACTCTTTCTATTTTTGTTTCACACATCTCTCTTTCTATTTTTCAGCTTACTATTTCTCTCATTTATTTTTCTCACCAATTCACTCTATCGGTTTTTATTTTCACACATCTCTCTTTCTGTTTTTATGCTCACCAATTTCTCTTAATACTCACAATATTAATTATAACAAACAGTAGTAAGTATAACTAACAGCATTAACATAGCAGTATTAAGTATAACTAGCAGCACTAATTATACTTACCAGTAGAAACTTAGTCCAACAGCACTAACTTGAATTTCATCATTGGCGGCTTTTCATCCCATTCAAATCATCATTTGTTGTATAATCTGTTGCTCATTAACACAATTAACCTCCCCTTAATCACTACTTTAGAGGTTAAGCATTCCAATACTTGCAATCAGATATTGAAATCTACTAACATCAAATGCTTTTGTGAGCAAATCTGCAACATTTTGATCTGTGTGAATCTTTATCATCTGAATAAACTTCTTCTCATTGTAATCTCGGATAAAGTGATGTCTAATCTCAATGTTCTTAGTCTTTGAGTGAAATACTGGATTCTTAACTATGCAGATGGTGCTTTCATTGTCAATGAAAATCTTGGTATTCATGAAAGAGTATCCATAATCCAGCATTTGATTTTGGATCCATAACACCTGTCCATAACAATTAGCTGCAGCTACATATTCTGCTTCAGTAGTAGAGTTGGAAACTATAGTCTTCTTCTTGTATTGCCATGAAATCAATCTACTTCTAAGAAATTGAAAACCTCATGTTGTGGATTTCTTGTTTAAACTTGCACCAGCATAGTCATTATCAGAATAAGCTTCCAAGTCAAATGGTGAGTCCTTAGGATACCAAAGGCCCAATTTAGGTTGACCTTTCAAGTATCTAAAGATTCTTTTCATAGCATTGTAAGATTGTGGAAACTTTAGGTGTGACTTGGAATATTTGCACAAGCACATACATCAAAATTATATCAGGCCTTGAAGATGTTAAATACTTCAATGACCAATCAGTGATCTATCTAAATTGAACATCAACATTTCTTCAGCTTCTGCAACCTTGAGCAATGGCTTTGAAGTCTCCATGGGTTGTAATTACTATCTTCTCAGTTGAACAACCAAATTCTACAAAATTTCTTCCACATACTTGTCTTGACTGATGAAACTCCCATCATCTTTCTGTGTCAACTTGTGATTTCTAGTCTCAAAGAAAGAAAGTGAGCTCACCCATAGAAAATCATTGGAACTTCTTGTGCATTCAAATTTCTCAAACTCAGTGCATTAACTCCTTTTTATAGTAGATTCAAGAATGATATCATAACATATACTGGACTAGAGAATATCACTTTTGACTCTTTTATGAATAAAGTCTTATCTATCTGACCTCTCTAAAATATAGTTGTTCAATAAAAATAGCGTAGATAAAGTCTCATACCCAAGGCTCTCGGAGCTTGTTGTAGGATACCAATATTTTTGACTTTTATACCTTATAAACTTTGTCAGAGAACTTTTGGTATTCTTCAAACAATAAAGTTGAATATATAAACTTCCTCTATTCAATCTTAGCCATACAGAAATGCACTCTTCGCTTCCATCTGGTATACTACAAAGTCTTTTAAATAAGGCATAGCCTAAGGAACAAGTTTAATTGCTTCAATCCTAACAACTGGAGCAAAAATCTATCATAATCTATTCCTATTCTTGAGTGTTGTAAACCCTACTTGTGCAACCAACCTTGCCTTGTTTCTAATCCATATCCTCTTTTCATTTTCTTGTTCGTACACCCATTTAGTACCAATGGCTCTTTTTGCCCATGTGGTAAATCGCACCAAGGTCCACACCTATTGTAACTTGAATATTGAAAGGCCTCTTCTTGCATAGCTTCTATCCAGCTTAGATCTTTTAATGCTTGGATTACCTTTTGGGCTCTTCCTTGGATAGGAAACAAGGCATCAGTAAGTATGAGGTCTTCATGAGTTTTCCCTTCATAAACAGCACTAATAAAACTCTTTATTATTTGTAGTCTTTGTTATACTCCTTGTTTTGTACCAGAGTACATCACCAATCACATGATCAAGTTGAATGACTTAATGGATTCTTGTATTTAGAGTAGAAGGAACTGGATTTGTGGTTAGTAATGTTGCTCTTATCCACTTCAGTTTCATCACCAAAGAAATACAGCATTGTGTCGTCTTCGGTGTAGCATTATTCCCAAAGAAAACATGTATTGTTTCTGTATTATTACTTGGTCACTAACAATATTAACACCTGAGTACTGTTTTTAGGCTTCTATTTGATACTGACAATTAAATTTCTTTACATATTTCCTTCTTCATCCCTTCTTTTCCAGATTTCTAGAAGTTTTGGTGCATTCATTTCTAGCATTCTTTAAAGGAAGAAATCAAATAGTGAACCATCTTTCCACAGTGGGCATCAAAATGTAGTATTGGCTAGATGCCTGTCTTCTTGCTAGATTAAAACCTGCACTAATACTTTCTTCTGTACTACAGATCATATTTGAGTTGGTACATGCAACAACTGGCACTTAAGGCATGGATTTTGTGTAAAAACATCAATATCAAACAGCACACTAATTGGTGATCCATCACCTGCAATAATGTAAGCGGGGCAAGCTGAATCCGAGATACGTCGGACCTTTTAAGGTGTTAGCCAAAGTTGGGAAAGTTGCCTACAAACTGGAACTCCCCCAAGAGTTGAGCAGAGTTCACCATACTTTCCATGTATCAAATCTGAAGAAATGTTACTCTGACGAACCGTTAGTTATGCCGTTGGAAGGAGTTCACATAGATGACACGCTGCAGTTTGTGGAAGAACCCGTTGAAATCATAGAACGGGAGATCAAACGATTGAAGCAAAGCCGGATACCACTGGTTAAGGTTCGCTGGAACTCTAGGCGGGGCCCTGAGTTCACCTGGGAACGGGAAGATTCGTTCAAACAGAAGTACCCGCATCTCTTCACAAATCGGACGTCGTCATCTACTACAAGGTCTTAAGCTTTGAGGACAAAGCTCTCTTAACGGGTGGTGACTGTAACATTTCTGATTTTCAAGTATTGTACGACTCTTTAATGACGACAATTTATTTTAGTCCGATACGCGTTTACTTTTAAATTTGACGTTTAAGCTAAATCGCGTAGACTAGAAGTAATCATTTAACGTGAATGGTCACCAAATAAATTAGGGTTTATGTCCAGTAAGTGTCTAGAAATTATTTGAGCAATGATTTTTGGACTTTGCTCAGTCTTATTTTGATTTGGTCACGTAAATGACTTACGTTTCGCAATAAAATAAACTTAGACGCACCACGGAAATACCTAGACTTACCTAGACTTAAACCGGTACACATTTAAAATATCTAAGCACAAGATTTAATCAAAAATCTTGTGCTAGTGTCTCAAAACCCACGAATGTGGCCAAGAGAGTCAAACAAATCGTCATGAGTGATTCTCAATATCACCAAGTCTTTAAAATCTACTAGAAAGTCTTAAGAAAAGCATGTACATCCCTTAACTCATTAAAGCTAGTCACATCTTGTCTTTATAAGATATTTGCAAATATCTAACCACTTGGTTCTTTTCTTTGTGTTGTGTGTGTCGTGATTTTTGACTAGGAAGAACCCACGACATGCAAACTTGCATATCTAGCCAAATATTGAACAACACTTAACTAATTAAGGTTCTTGTCCCTTGATGGGATGGTTAGAGGTCAAGTGGAACAACTAGAGACTCAAAGATTGAAACTAGGGCACGTTCGATTTGTATTTGTGTGACTAGAAGTCCTAACTAGCTTTTTGTCTATAAATACTTGCTTCCTAGTCCACTTAATAAATTTCTAAGACCCTAAAACACTCTCAAGTAATAAACACAACCCATTTGGTCTCATTTTCACTCGTCACTTCCCAAAACCAAACCACACTCGAACCATTTTTGCATTTCTTAAGTCCAAGTGACCCTAGGAGGCATTTACGCGAGCTAAGGAACGGGTTATAAGCTTTGAAGCTTTTAATATTACACGTTTGGGTGTAAGAAGAAACGAACACAAAGCTAGGACCCTTTTGTAAGTCGTAACTCGCACTCGTGTTGATTTCTTACTCGTATAATGTCGATTTTATTGCAAGTTTGCTTATTGTTCGAGTCTATAACTCAAAGGTACGTGAAACATGCATGGTTCGACCCATGCATGGCTCACGCACGCTCATATGTTACTCACTTGGATCGTGTGTGGTGCTAGGATAATTAAAACGCAAAACTACACGTAAACTTTTAGTGTTAACGAAAGGACGTGGCTTGTAAACACATATATAAGCTTATATATCGATTTCATGTAACGGGTAACGTTTAAAAATGTTAAAACGAGTGCTAACCCTTGTGTCGAACCCTAGAAACCAATTAGAAAGGCTAAGGAACCCTTTTCGGGTCTCCTTGGGTTTGGCAGCCCACTTTCGTGGCCCAACAAGGCCCAACGAGGGCTTATTTATAAGCCACAACTTATTAATAAGCCACTCGAGCTTAACCTTGGACTTAATGTGCTCATTTACTCGAACTTAGGGTGTTTGTTTCAATTAAAAACCAAACGAAACCTTAATGGGCCAAGAAGCCTATTAACAGCCCAAAGAAGGACCAATAAGCTCTTAATAACTCGGACAACCTTATTAAAAGCATAGATGCTTAAATGTGCTTAAGGAACCGTAATAAATATTAATGGACCCTAATGGACCCAACCAAATAAGCTAAAAACCCTATCGGGCCTTAATGGGCCCAACCGACCCATTTAGAGTGCTTATTTGCTTATGGTAATAAGCTGAAAAATCAAAACAGATTATTTGGGCTTATAAAGTATAAGAAATAAACTAGAAAGGCCCATAAACCCTTAAGGGTTAAATTTGAGAAAAACTATTGGGCTTACGGGCCCAATAAGCTCAAAATAAGCTAAAATAAGCTCGCTGAGCTTATTAACAGCTTATTGAACTCAAATTTGCTTAATGAACCATTTTGAAACTATAGGGTTTAAAGTGTAAATATTACTTTTATAACCTCAAGGGCTAATTATGAACATTCTGAAACAGTAGGGGCTGTTTTGGAATTAAAAGGGCTTAAATTGTAACTTTCTAAAAAGTTAAGGTATAGTTTTGTCAAAAACGAAACTACAAGGTTTAAATTGTAAATACTTATAAGTTATTAAACCGGAGGGACTAATAGTGTAAAAATAAATACTTGAGGTATTTTGTATTAACGAAGGTGAATAATTAAGCGCGTTTAACGAGACAATCGAATATTAAGTTATATAATCGGATTATAAAACGGGTTTTAATTAATAACGATTATAAAAATAAATAAAGTATATTTTATTAATAACGATTTCAACGTTTACGACTTCATCGAAATAATAAAGTACATTAATCGACCGGGCACCAACCACACAAGTGATAACAGTATATATAAAAACAAGTGATAACAGTATATATAAAAACAAGTGATAACATATATATAGAAAATCAATTGGTGATAACAGTAAATATAAACCTTAAAATGAAATTTATGTTTATATATAGAGTCGTTAGTTTAAACAAGTAAACTAATACGTGGCCGTATTTACTTAATGTTTTACGGTGTGGTTTCGATACCTGCTTGGATATTTATATCAAACTGGAACTACCTTGAAAGTGAGTTCATGGTCCCGACATTTATTTTACAATTATATAAATGATTTCAATCTTGGGGTGATATACATGGCTTGTTTTACAAATTGGACCAAGTGTACATTTTATACATGGTTATGTGTTGCCTCAGTTAGCGGACAAAAATAACCCACTGAGCCCAATTATCATGAACGGTCAATTGCATAGGTCGTAAGTTGGGAATTATTTATGCGAGCGCGAATGTTATAAATAAGATCTATTTGGGATTGACATCCCCGTTTGGGTAAGGTAGCGCCACTGTGCCGTTGGTCCGACAACAAACGTATACCTTGTCCGGGTTGGATGTTTTCGGGTTAGAACACCGTAAAGGGCATAATTCTGGCAATTAATTGCATACCAGAAATGGGGTCGAGCTTCGTGTCCTGAGCTTAGCAAACAATGAATTACTTTTTGAATATGTTTGCATCAGTTGCTAATCATACACTTTAAAATGGAAGTCCCTTGCGTCCTACTTTTGGTTTACATTAAACCTATGAATTCACCAACTTTATGTTGAGTTTAAAGCATTGTTTTCAGGTCAGTAGGGCCGATGAAATGCCGTGATAACAATGGAGGTCTAATTGTGATGTCAAAGCTAGAGATTCCGAGTCATAATATTTGTCATGTGAACTATACTAAAATGTCGAAAGTCTTTTAACTTTATCGAAGAACTATTTGAAGCCTTGTGCTTATGTAATAAAACGAATAAACTTGTTTTAATCCAAAGTATCTATTTAAAAACGTCACACGTAGTGTTCGATCTTGATATCATTGTGCTATTGACACCTATGTAACGCTCTCCGGATATTCAATATTCCCGCTGTCAAACTCAGATTATGAGGTTGTTAAATCAGTTGGCATCAATACTAAGGTTATAGAGAAACAAGTCAAAAAGTTTTTTTGGTCTAAAACTATAACAGTAACAAGGGAATCGGTACAAAACACTATCGAGTGCATTAGTAGAGATAACTAAGTGTTTTAGTGTGTGAGTTATAGAGTTACATTAGTAGGGGAATACTAAGGTGTATCAGTATATTATATACATGTTTATGATGCATATAATGTATATTACGGAAAAGAGTCATATACATTATACTTATATAATGCTACTTTTGAATTTTCAGATACAGTCATGTCGGATTCAGAAGGGTCTGCGTTTACAACACTTCTGTCTACACCGACTCTTATCCCGGAGAGTCCTTCTGGGTACCGATGATTGAAGTAATCAGAGGGAGGTTGTACCTCGAGTAACGTATACGGATACGATCGGAATTCCTATTCAGCCCGTTCCATCAGGACGAGGATAGCGTGATCCTAGATTCATAGAGTAGCATGACACTGAACTTTGTGCCAGTGCCTGTATAACCCCGAGTACATACCACGTCCCCTAGGGCACGTTCGGTGTGTTTGTGTGACTAGAAGACTTTACTAGCTCACACTCTCTATAAATAAAACTTACTAGTCACTTATGATAAAGTTCTAGGAACTTCAAACTCTCTCAAGGAAATAACACAACCCTTTTGGCTTATATTTCACTCGTCACTTCCTAAAAACCAAACCATACTTGAACCATTTCTCATTTCTCAAGACCAAGTAACTTTAAGAAGCATTCTCAAGCTAAGGAGGATCGGGTTTAAGCTTTGAAGCCTTTTATCTTACACGTTTGGGTGTAAGAAGGGTCGAACCCACGTTAAAAAACACACGAACACAAACTTAGGACCTTTGTAAGTCGTTCTAGGTCCTCTATGTTGTTTTTCATATTCATATATCATTATTTGATTTCTAGTTCGCTTATATTTCGAGTTTAAAACTCAAGGTTACATGGAACATGCATGGTTCGACCCATGCATGGTTCACGCACACTTTCTTATCACAAAACAACCTTGTGTGGTGCCATACACGAATCATACACGTAAACTTTTCATATTTACGTCACGACATAACTTAGAAAAGCATATAGAAGTCTAACAATCGATTTCATGTGATGAGTAACGTGTGAAAATGTTAAACGAGGCTAAGGAACCCCTTTCGAGCCTTAATGAGTTTGGCAGCCCACTTTCGTGGCCCAACAAGGCCCAACGAGGGCTTATTTATAAGCCACGGCTTATTAATAAGCCACTCGGGCTTAATCATGATCTTGAAGTGCTCATTTGCTTCGCATAGGGCTTTCATTTTATTTAGAAACCAAACATGACCCTTAAACGGACTCATAGGCCTATTAACGAGCCCCTTTAGGAGCTAATAAGCTCACAATAAGCCAAGACAGCTTATTGATGAGCTTACGAGTGCTTAATATGCTTAAGGAAACTTAAATATGCTGAGAGACCAAATTGGACCCAACGAAACACCTTAAAACCCTTATCGGGCCTTAACAGGCCCAAGCCGGCCCAATAAGAGTGCTTATTAGCTTATTTTGAATAAGCTGAAATAAAAACAGATTGTTTGGGCTTAATATAAATTGGAAATGAGCTAGCAAAGCCCATAAACCCTTAAGGGTGTTTGTCGAGTAAGCTATTGGGCTTTCGGGCCCAATAAGCTCAAAATAAGCCAAGATAAGCTCGCTGAGCTTATTGACAGCTTATTTGATTTAATTGGACTTATTAAACGTGTTTGAACCTATTAAAACTAGTTTGGATCATTAAAACTCATTTAGGACCTTAATGGGCCTAAACTGGCCCATTAAGCCTAAATAAGCTCGAATAGAGCTTATTTATAAGCCAATTGATTTTCGCAGCTTAATTAAACTTAAAAAGTCATTTTGTCACTTGTTGAAACTTAATTAGAGTTAAAATGCAAATTTTACAAGTATAGGGACAAAAATTGCCAATTTCGAAACTTAAAGGTTTAAAATTGTCATTTTCGAATTTAATAACTCCAGGGACCGTTTTTGTACATTCTGAAATATTAGGGACTAATTTAAAACCATAAGGACCTAAGTTATAAATTTCAAAAGTTAAGGGACTAGTTATGTCATTATTGAAACTAGAAGGTTTGAAGTGTAAATATTTATATTTTACAAACCTAGGGTTTAAAGTGCAAAATAAAATACTTGAAAGTATTTTATGAACGAGGAGGGATTAATTAAACGTTTAACGAGACAATCGAATATAAATGTATTCGGATTATTAACGGGTTTAATTAACAATTTAATAAATAAAGTATATTTATTAAATAACGATTTCACGTTTTTCGAGAAACAACGAAATTGTAAATACATTAATCGTGGGCACCACCACACAAGTGATAACAGTATATATACTTAAGTGATAACAGTATATATAAACACAAGTGATAACAGTATATATAAACTTAAAATGGAATTTAGTTTATAGAGTCGTTAGTCTAAACATGTAGACTAAGACGTGGCCGTATTTACTTAGGTATTTGACGGTGTGGTTTCGATACCTGCTTGGATATTTATATCAAACTGAGAACTACCTGCCAAGGTGAGTTCATAGCCCCACGTTTTTACAGTTAGATAATTGATTTATATCTTTCGGGGTGATAACATGCTTGTTTTACAAACTGGACGCAAGGGTACATTTTATACTATGATTTCGTGTTTGCCTAAGTAGCGATAACCCACTGAGCCCATTATCATGAACTGTCAGTTGCATAGATGTAGTTGTTAACTACTTTGTGTAAGCGCGAATGTTATGAATAGATCTATTTGGGATTGACATCCCCGTTTGGGTGAGTAGCGCTCACTGTGCCGGTTTGCCGGACAACAAACGTATACCATGTCGGATTTGGGATGTTTCGGGTTAGAACATCACACAGGGGCATTACTGGCAATTTATTGCATACGGAAACGTCGAGCTTCAGTGTCATGAGCTTAGGGAACAGTAATTACTTTTGATGATATTTGCATCTGTTGCTTAAATCATACACTTGGAAATCTTGTGGTCCTACTTTTGGTTACATTAAACCTATGAATTCACCAACTTTATGTTGACGTTTTAAAGCATGTTTTTCAGGTCAGTAAGGCATGAGATGCCGTGATACATTGGAGGTCTTTTGGGATGTCAAAGATAGAGACTCGAGTCATATTACTTGTTATATGAGAAATTACTAGATGTCGAAGTCTTTAACTTTATTGTTGAACAACTTGAAGCCTTGAGCTTATGTAATAAACGTATAACTTGTTTATCCAATGTATCTTTTAAACGTCACACTTAGTGGTCGTTCTTATATCTTGTGCTATTGACCCATAATGTAACGCCCTCGGATATTCAATATTCCGCTGCATACTCAGATTTGAGGGTGTTACAGTTTGGCATCTAGAGCCAAGGTTGTAGAGAACTAGGTCAAAAGTTTTTGGTCTAAACTATAACCATAATCAGGGGACGGTTTTAGCAACTCGATAGTGTTGCTTTAGTTGGTCATTGCATTGGTTGGGGGGTACCAAGTGCTTAAGTGTATGATATACGTGTTTATTATATACAAGTTGCATTAGTTAGCCATACTAAGTGCTTTCGTGATTCATATACGTGTTTATAATGCATATTACGTATATTATGGTTAGAGTCTTATATAATATACTTATATGAGCTACTTCTGATTTTCAGATTCAGTCATGTCGGATTCAGAAGGTTCCGCGGTTACTTACACTTCTGTCTACACCGACTCTGAACCCGGGAGAGTCTTCTGGGGTACCGATGAGGAGGTATCTGAGGGAGGCGTTCCCCGAGTTATCATATACGGATACGATGGATTTCCTATTCAGCCCGTTCCTCAAGACGAGGACGAGCGTGAGCCTAGATTCATAGAGGTACATAACACTGACTTTGTGCCAGAGCCTGTATACCCCGAGTACATGCCACTAGAGGATGAGCATGTATTCCCGGCTGAGGAACAGCCACTACCACCTGTTGATTCACCCACTGCCGAGTCACCTGGATACGTTGCTGAGTCAGATCCCGAAGAGGATCCCGAGTACGAGGATGACGAGGAGCAGGATGGTCCGGTAGACTATCCCATGGGCGGGGGAGATGATGGGGGAGACGATGATGGCGATTCATCTGGGGATGACGCCGATGATGAGGATGAGGATATGGAGAAGGAAGAGGAGGATGAGGAAGAGGAGGAGGAGGAGCACATAGCTTCGGCCGACTCCACCGCTGTTATACCTATTGTTGAGCTTGTTTCCTCACCTGAGGGGACAGAGCCTATTATACCACCACCTGATATTACCACCACTGGGGCCAGGATTTCAGTCCGGCTTCAGGCATCTGTATCCCTTCCATCTACGGCAGATGTCGAGAGACTTCTAGCCTTACCTACTCCACCACTTTCACCACTGACCTCATTATCACCACCATCTGCAGGGGAGCGTCTAGCTAGGCTGACGGATCCACCTGTACATCCATCACCTTCATTACCACAATCATCAGTAGACCGTAGGGATAAGATTCCCGAGTCTGAGATGCCACCTCGCAAGAGGTCCTGCTTGTTTGCTATAGGATCTAGGTACGAGGCGGGAGGGAGCTCGACCACTAGACCTACTGGGGGTCAAGGGACAGATTATGGGTTTGTTAGTACAGTTGATATGGAGGCGAGACGACAGGGGATCAGGGATGTAGGGTATGGTATTAGGGATACATGGATAGATCCAGCAGAGGCAGTTCCTGCTGTAGTACCTACGACCTGTGAGGAGGTCAACACTAGAGTTGTAGAGCTTGCTGAGCTCCATGAGCATGACATACAGGATTTACATGCCCTTTTGGAGGATGCTCAGGATGGTAGGTCTAGGATATCACAGCGAGTCGATAAGAACTCGCAGCAAGTTGACTTACTCATGGGAGATAGGATGACCCTCCAGGAGACAGTATGGACTGTGGAGGAAGAGGCCTATGCTGCTCGAGTGGCATGGAACCACTCTATAGGACTGAGTCAGGAGACCTATCAGGAGCTTCAGACCCACCGTGATCACGTGTATGCACACGAGACTCACCTTCAGACTCATCAGACTCAGCTCCAGCTTCAGAGTACTCTCATTCAGACACAGCACCAGGTATCTGAGACCCGTTTTCAGATGCAGCAGACTGCGATGGCAAAGCTGCGAGAGACTGACCGTGGACGTCAGGCCCAGCTAACAGAGGCCCTTCGTCTTGTCAGAGACATGAGGCGTTCATCATTTCATTGACCGTCTTGGGCACATTACTAGCAAAACGCTTGGCTAATTCGGGGGACTTAACAGAGTCCATGAATGATGAAATCTTCATAACTTCTGGAACACCAATGATGAATCCTGTCTCCACAGTCCATCTTTCCTTGAATGCCGTTAGGGTTTCATTGGCTTTCCTCACTATCTTGGTGATTTCGTGAGGTTCTTTATAACACGCTTTCCTGGTTGAATATCTAGTGGTGAAAGCCTCTCTCAATCTCCACCATTCATCTATGCTATTGGGGGAAAGGCTCTCGAACCATCCCCTGGCTGATCCGTCCAGTGTTTGCTGAAACATTCGGCACCATACCGGCATGGGCCATTCCCCCGAGTTCGCAGCCCCCACAAAACGATTCAAATGGTCTGCCGGAATCAGTAGACCCGTTGTACAATGGCGAATGTTTGATGGCATGCCTATAGTTCTGACCAAGAACTCGATTATTCTTCGCGTAAAGGGCGTCTTTAATGTTTCTTTGAAAGGCTTACTTAAATCTTCATCATCAATCTCCTTTCCCTTCACAATGCGATCTTCATTGGGGTCTTGGTCTTCTATCTCGAAGTTCAGCCGTATCGGGTTAGCTTTGTTTCGCTTGTTGTGATCTTTGATTATAGACTTCATGGCGGATATGTGCCCTTCGATTTGTTCTTTTGTTAGAGGGGGAGTTCCTTCTCGGTCGTCTTGACCCTCCGGAGCTCCACCTCTAGCGGGACTAGTCATTCTTGGTAGATAAGATCAGACGTCCCACGGATGGCGCCAATTTGTTTAAGTAATTTACCGTTCTAGAGGAAATAGGAGAGTTCCCACGCTTCTAGACGAGTAATCCACCTAAGTATCTGAAAGTAAGACAGAAAACCCGTTAGCTCGCCCCGGGTGTTGACCCAGGACCAAGCTCGGGCGTGAAAGTAAGTACTTTTGCAAGAGAGCCTAAGAGGCTATGAGTAATTAATGTGTGTGTGAATGGTCAAACAAACCCTAACTTTTCCCAAAGCAGATATGCTGGGTATTTATACTACTAATTGAAGTACTGTTTGGAAGTACTTGTCTTGAACACATTGGGAATGAATGAGACGACCTAACCTAGTGGTATGTGCTTAATTACTACAGACCTTTTAACTTTAAAAACAACTAAAATAACCAAAAACGGACTTAAAATGCCAAATATATGCTTGTTTTGCTAATTGTGTTGTGCAGGAACGGATATCTAAGAAAAGGACGAGAAACGAAGCCAAAACGACAAAACCAGGACACGGAATGGAAAAGCAGGAAAAAGACAAAGTCAAGTCCAAGACCAAGTTTGAAAAAAAGTCAACCCAAGTCAACCCCGAAACCAAAAGTCAAGAAAAATAAGTTTAGGGACCTAAAACTTTTAAATCCCAAACTTGGTCTAAAAGAAAAAAGAAGGAAACAAAAGAGAGGAGGGTTTAAAGCTCCAATTTGGCAAAGAAATACCACAAGGGCCAAAGCTGCCAAGGTCAAAGAGTTATAACTAACAAGGACGTGTACTGCAACTCCATGTATAACCTTTGGGGACTGAAACTGCCAAGTCCCCAAACTTTTCATTAACAAGGACGATATGTGTTATTAACACATATACCATGAGGGGCCAATCTTGCCATTACCCAAAACTTTTGCCCTGTCACCCCTAACCTTTTTATAACCCCTTTTCCCGCCCATTTTTCCCCCCAAACAAGTCCACGGATTTCTTCCTCCCCTTTACCCTCAAACCCAAACAAGACCCCAGGATAATCATCCCCCTCCACTCCTACTATCTTTCCCAAACCTAAAAAGGCTTTGCCCAAGTGGCGAATCATAAACCCACCAGATCATCAAGTTATTATACTTCGACTTGGGGGCCCAGGAAAAATGGAGGCCAGGATATGTTTGTTCTTTGCACTCTCACAACAAACACACAAGTCTTTTGTGTGTCTACAAGAAAGCCACCTCTAGAAGACAAAGAGACCCAAGAAAGCAAAACCCTAGTCGATTTTCCTATTTAAAGCATGTAAAGCCCTTGAGCTGGGGAGTGTAATTTTAAGTAGTTTTAGTGTTTTAAGTTTAAGTTTTCAGTTTAAAAGTTTTTCATGTACTTGTACTTCAATTTGTAATGAAAATTCAGTTTTAGTCTTGCAATTGTGTTCTAAGTTATAATCTCTCATTTAAGACCTTTTAGAACTCAAAATAATAAGCCATTTTTAATAATTCTGTTTTTAGAAAACTTTTTAGGAAAATTCAAAAAAAGAAAGGGACAAAGTTACTGTAGATGATCAAGTAGGATTGCATAAGTCAAAATTGGAAGGCTTATTGGGATTGCTTATTTTTAAGCTTATTTATAAGCTGGGTAGGTTTTAGAGCTTAATTAGGTCTCAAAAACCCTGTTTTGAGCAAGGGTTAAAGGTACAATTCCTTTTAAATTTTGCTTAAAAGTTACTGTAGCAATAGCTTATTAGCTTATTTTTTAGCTTATTACTGTTTTTTTGTGCTTATTAGTGTTTATTAATGTCTAAATTAGCCTTTTCTAATGTCTTTTCATTTCATTCTCAAGCCAATTTGATCCTAAACTGTCAAAGATACTTAAACTGTCCCACTATTTAAGCTTATTGTCTTTTTAAGTGCTTATTTGATATGCTTTTTACCTTTAATTGTTTAAAATGTTTAAAGTATTAGTAGCCTTTGTAAAATTTTTAGTTATACTTCATGTTTTTATAGGTTTTAAAATCACTTTGCAAAATTAAAGGGGTGTTAGGGTTAACAATGAAAACGGGTTCAAAATGGTTTTGTATGGGTTGGGGGTCACAAGTGATTTTTAGCTTAAGTATTTGAGGATATTTAAGCTTGTTTTGCTAAAACTTTTTAGTCAAAAGTCTGTTATTCAAGTTTTCTAAGTGAACAATTGAAACTGTGGTTTTTTAAAAAAAAGCTACAAGAGCTTATTTCATAAGCTCTTGTAATTTTGAGTTGTGGTTTTAAAAAAAGCGTTGTTCTTATATGTGTGTTTTTAAACAAGCTGACAAAGCCTCTTTGTGTCACTTGACACTTTTGAGTCAAAGCCACCAATTTTTTAAGTGTCAGTTTTTAAAAAGCTAAAAGCCCTTTTCATCACTCTCAAAATTTCCAGCAGGATGAATGAGTGTTTTCTAGTTTCCTAACATTTGTCACAAATCCATTCCAAGTATTATAGCTGTTTCTACTTTTCTTTCATTTGAGCTTATTTGACAGCTAAAATAAGGCTTGTCAAATCAAGCCCTTGTCTTTAGCCTTAAGTTTTACCCTGAGTGCTAAGGGCCAACTTTAAGCCCTCTTTTCTAGCTTATTTGTTAAGACCAAGCACAGCTTTTGGGTTATTTTTGAAAGCAATAAGCTCTTAGATAAGTACCGCTAATCTCAGTCCTTAAGGGAAAACCCTATCTTATTGCTTATTTTAAGCCAAAGTGTGACTCTAAGTCCATATTCACACCAACAGTACTAACTCCAAGGTTAGTACTGCGTGTGCATAAAGCCACTTTCTAGCATATTGAGTATCTCCACTTGCTCAAAATTGTGTTCCTAATATTTTTTTTAGATTTTAAGCAGTGTTGCTTATTTGCCATTTTTCATTGCTTTAATTTTTGTGTTATCAGTAGACTTTAGCTTTTAAGGCTTAGTTAGTTGTTCTGTCATTAAGCCCTTTTCCAGCTTAATTAGTTTATGCATTCTATACTTTTTTAAATTGCTTATTTAGGCTCTTAGGAAACCCTCCTTAAGCTTAATCAGTTTAGACTTAGCTTTATTTGTCCACAACGACAAAAGATTTAGCTTTTTAAGCCCCTTAAGCTCAATTTCAGTTTCTGTCTAGTATAGCTTTTTCTAGCTTATTTAGTGATTACATTTAGACCTTTAGTGCTTATTTAGGTTAGTGTAGGCCCCCTCTTAGCTTATTTAGCCCAAGTTTTAGCTTATTAGTTCACAAATGTCCAAAAGTCTTAGCCACTAATAATCTTTAAGCTTGTTTAAGTTGCCGTCGGTTTTAAAAAGCTCTTTTTAAGCTTATTTAAAGCTTTTAGAAAAAGTCATAGTGTTTTGAAAGTTGTTACAGCTCAATAAGCTTAACAATCTTTTGGTTCACAAAGTTTTCCAAAAAAAAGAGACATGGGGTGACCCGGTGAGCAAACTCGAACCCGGGTCTATACCCTCGTACACCTCTCTTTTTGAACACACACTACCGCTGCGCCCTTAGACTTTTACTTAGTATCCCAAGGGCCTATGGTATTTAAGAAGGGCGTTTTTGGCTAATTAAGACCAGTAAGCTGTTAACAGTCTTATTTTAGGGCTTATTTATAAGCAAATTTTTAAGTTCTCATTTTTATAGAGTAAATAAGTGTAAAGTATTTTTAGATAAAATTTTTCAGAATTTTTAAAAAGCGTTTAGCCTATTATTTTATAATTAATTTAGTTACAGTTAAAAAAATTCATAAAAAAATACAAAAATTTAATCAAAAAAAATATTTTTTTCTTTTTTAGAAAATTTTCTTTAGTCATATAGTAGTAGGACAAAATATAAAAAAATTTCGTAATGGGTCCGTTTTATAACTTTTTTGCTTTTATAAAGAACGGGTTTCGGGTCGGTTTTTTTGCCGTTGACCTCTTTTTTGTTCAAACGACCTCCGTTTTTCATCTAAGTCTTTTCATTCTTCGTTTATTTGTTCCCTAGAGTTAGTTTAGAAGCACAAAAAAATTTCTTCGTAGGGTTAATTTTAAAGATTTTTAATAGTTTTTCCTTCCCCCCCCTTTGTTCGGGATTCGTGCTCTCGTTTTCTAGTTTAATTTCATAATTTTTAGGTTTTTCTTAAACGTTTTTGTTTGTTATTGTTTAATTTAACTTTCCACACTCTCAAATCATTTTTCTCATTCAAACTCCAATCTTCCGACTGTATCGATTTTCCAGCACAGCCTCATTGGGGATTAACGACCCGGGAAAATTCTATACTACTTCTCGGTATCATTGATTGTGTTTTTAGACTATTCTTACTATATATATTTTATATTTTATTATATATTATATATATTTTAAGGTGTAGTTTAGCACCAATCAATTTTTGGCGCCGTTGCCGGGGAGGCTGTGAAAACGATTATCGTTACGTTTGACAAATTGTGTTTGAATCTGTGAATATTTTCTTTTATAAACATATAAAAAAAATACAAAAATATTTTTCATTTTCTTTTATTAGTATAATTATCATATAAAAAAAACAAAGAAAAACCAAAAAGATAAAAACATTGTCTTTAATTATCAATAAAATTCACAAATTGGTAAAATACCAAAATATAATATTCTCAACTGAGGTATTATCATAATAACTTCCGGTGAACTTGTTGGTTCCCAACTCGAACAAAAGATTTAAAAACTTGCCATTAATTGTTGTCTCATTTACGTCGTACGCTCACCTTGACAAGCTAAACAAACTAGTAAAGTGGTAATTAGGAAGGTTGTCCGAGGAACTACGACCCGAAAGAGAAATAAGCATCGCGCTATTTACCTACTCCTCCTGCTCACCTTGCTTTATCTTTTTGAGAGCTAACCGTGAAGTAAGTACTTATTTGGTTGATTTGTCTTATCTCATTGTCCGTTAAAATACATTGTGAATAAATCATTGAAAAACCAAAAAATTAGTGTAAATTTTCTTTTTATATTTCTATTTGTGCCATGCGCCACGAATCGTTCTCAAGCACGGAGACGTCCGACAACCACAAGTCCGAACAACCTTTCTTTGAATCACCAAATCTTGAGGAAAACCAAATAACAATCAAGAACTTTCAATCCTCCCAACGTTACGATGGACGATAATCGAACTATTGCGCAATTGCTCGAGAGCACCCACCGAGGGTTATGAGGATGCATCGTTGTTCCCAGAAAATTACCGCGAAAAACGTTTGAGATCAAGCATGGGCAACTTAATCTTGTTCAGAAAAACAAGCAATTTAAGTGGACATGATAAAGAAGACCCACATGCCCACATCCGATATTTCAACAAGATCACTTCTACGATGAAGTTCCCAAACGTCCCGAGTACGTCGGTTAAGCTTATGCTTTTCCCATTTTCCCTCGAGGGAGCAGCCCGGATTTGGCTTGAAAAAGCACGACCCGTCGATCGATTCCTTACATGGATGATCTTTTTTCGAATTCATTAACAAAATCATCCTCCACCTTTCAAAACAACAATCTTCGAAAATGAAATCACAGATTTCAACAAAAATTTGATGAAACGTTTACGAGGCATGGGACCCGATTCAAAATCTTCTTAGTGGAGGCCCGCATCATGTGTTTCATAATTGCATCAACACTCGATTACATTCTATAAAGCCCTAAATTCAAATGATCAAGATTCAATGAACTTCCGCTGCCGGTGTAAACTTTTTGTGATAAAATGGCCTCGAGAATGCCTAAAAAAAATATCAAACGAGAGCAAGTCCAAAGTTCGTCAAATCACGAAGCAAAGCCATTGTTTCAAAAGTGATACGAGCTTCTACCCCATCAGTTTCATCCGGCTTTGCCTGAGCTAAAAGAATGGTTAGAGCATTGATTCTCGATAAGAAAAACCAAACTCCAGCTCCAGCTCGGATCTCCGTAAAAGCGATTCGAGCAAAGTGTTTAACTTGCGGGGGTGTGTCACTCTTACTAACCAAAAATTGTCCAGCCACCAAATGTCTATTTCGACAATAATTCAAGAATAACGTTGTAACAAGCCGCCGCAGTTAACTATAAACAAGGGGATGACCAGTTACCGACCCAGATGGTTGCTAACCAAATTCGAACCCTTCCCGATTTTCTCCTATCAAAACTATCAAACAGACCAAAATTGGGGATCAATATTTCAAACCAAAATCGGGGGAACACATTTGAACAAAATGAGGTAGTAATTTTTCAATCAATGACAAGTTTACCAACCTCAATTAATCAACCCCCCGACTTTGCAGCTCCACCTATACCAAGCTCCGCACACCACTCATCCACACCAGATGTGTCTAAGTCCGATTTAGAATCACTCGTTAAACGGTCTAAGACGTCGGTTTATGCAAAATATGCAAAAATCAAAGGCAAATATAACGAGATACACTAGAATACCAAATTCGTGAATAGTAATACTTCTAAGCTTCTACTTCGGGGGGCCTCGGGTTCACATCCAAGCAACACCATTGCTAAACCAAAAGGTGATGTAAAGCAATCACTACCCGAAGCGTGTATCCTATAATAGGACCTCAAACTTCTTTCTCCTCCTAAGGAGACGGAGAAATGAACCCATGACAAAGGATACGGTGCAACCAAGCACCGAAAAACATCCACAACCTCCCGTGGTCCTATCTAATGACGCAAATTTGGTGAGTACCGTTGTTGTTCCAAACTAAACTCAACCTTGCCTTATCCTATCAAGGGCCAACAAAGAAAAGTTTCTGTGAAAAAGACGAACTTCTAACATCAAAATTATGGAGATTTTTTTAGAACTCCATTTCGAGCTAAGTTTCTCGCGGATGCTCTCCTCACATGCCTAAATTGTCACCAATGTGTTAGAAGCTCCTCAATGAACAAGAGTAAGATAATTGAGTTGACAAGAACACCCGTAAACGAGAATTGCTCAGGCGGTTATCCTAAAAAAGTTTCCCAGAAACTTTTGGAGACCCCGGTTAGATTTCTTATACCGTGTGATTTTCCCCGGAGATGAATGAATGCATAGCCTAGCCGATCCTCGGTGGCAAGCATCAAAACCACATGCTCGCTCTCTCCATTTGGAAAGAATTAAGTCTCCCCAGCATAAACCAAAACCCGAAAGATCCTTAACATGTCGACCGAACAGACGATTCTACTTCCAAACCGGCATTCGCGAGATGTTTCGTGAAGGTTTGAACGTTCATACTTCCCTGCCCGATTTTGTGGTCCGTTGATTACGTTGCCGAACCTCGGGCTCCCCTTAACTTAGGAAGACCTTTCTTGAAGGACGGCCCAGCCTTAATAGATTTCACACGGTGAACAAATGACCCTTAGACATGATGACCAATCCGTGACCTTCAAAGTTGGTGATACTAAAACTCTCTCCTACAATATCATTGAAACGGTTAACCGAGTCGATGTTATTGACATTGCTTGTGAAGAATATGTTCAAGAAGTACTTGAAAGTTCTGAAAGTGGCAATCCCACTTCTACTTCGGGTCTTACGATCGATTCTCGCTCTCCATCTTTCACTCCCTTCGGAGGAAGTGATTTTCTAATGGAAGAGATCGATAAATTTCTTGAAAATGATGATTCAATACCACCGGGTGTTGATGGCATCTATGATTCTGAGGGAGATACTGTTTACCTTGAGGAGTTGTTAAGTGTGATCAATAGTGACCCAAATCTCCCTCCGTCACCAGTTTGTGAAATTAATGTGCCTGAAAAGGTTAAATCTTCATGTGAAGATCCTCCCGACCTTGAACTCAAAGACTTACCATCCCATCTTGAGTATGCGTTTTTGGAGGGTGATGACAAATTACCCGTCATAATCGCTAAAAACTTGAAAGATGAGGATAAAACCGCCCTGATCAAGGTTCTCAAGTCACACAAACGTGCCATAGCTTGGAAGATTTCTGATATTAAGGGAATAGATCCACAGTTTTGCACCCATAAGATTTTGATGGAGGAAAATGCCAAACCCGTAGTTCAACATCAGAGAAGAGTTAACCCCAAAATCCATGAGGTTATTAAGCAAGAAGTTATCAAACTTCTTGATGCAGGGTTAATTTACCCTATCTCTGACAGCCCCTGGGTAAGCCCGGTTCATTGTGTCCCTAAGAAGGGAGGCATAACCGTTGTGAAAAATGAAGAAAATGAGTTAATACCCACTAGGTTGGTTACGGGATGGCGAGTTTGCATCGATTACCGAAAACTCAATGATGCAACTCGTAAAGACCATTTCCCTTTACCATTCATGGATCAGATGCTTGAGAGATTAGCCGGAAATGAGTACTATTGCTTTTTGGACGGATTCTCCGGCTACTTTCAAATCCCAATTGACCCACTTGATCAAGAGAAGACTACCTTCACCTGCCCTTACGGGACATTTGCCTATCGTCGCATGCCTTTTGGGTTATGCAATGCACCAGGCACGTTCCAAAGGTGTATGGTTGCAATCTTTCACGATATGATTGAGAAAACCATGGAAGTCTTCATGGATGATTTCTCGGTTTTTGGTGACTCTTTCTCTTCTTGCCTTTCCCACCTAGACAAAATGCTCCAAAGGTGCGAAGACACCAATCTTGTGCTAAATTGGGAAAAGTGCCACTTTATGGTCAAGGAAGGCATAGTCCTTGGCCATAAGATTTCTAAATCCGGGATTGAGGTTGATAAGGCAAAAGTTGATGTCATTGCAAAATTACCTCATCCCACTACCGTGAAGGGTATTCGCAGTTTTCTCGGTCACGCCGGATTCTACCGACGATTTATTCAGGATTTTTCCAAAATCGCCCGGCCTATGACCCACCTCCTTGAAAAAGAAACTCCGTTTATCTTCTCGAAGGAATGCATTGAAGCATTTGAAACCCTTAAGATGAAGTTAACCCAGGCCCCAATTCTAGTTGCTCCCGATTGGGACTTGCCCTTTGAAATCATGTGTGATTGCAAAGTGTTTGCTGTTGGGCAACCTCAGTCAACGAAAGACCAAGCACTTCCAGCCAATACCACTATGCAAGCAAAACTATGACCAGAGGCTCAAGCATATTTACACGACAACGGAAAAAGAATTACGTTGCACTAGTGTATGCTTTCGAGAAATCCGGCCATATCTTGTCTGTCCAAAAGCATAGTGTATAACGGACACTCGGTCTCTCAAGTACTTGCTTGCTAAATACAGGATGCTAACAAGATTGCTCCGGTGGATTTTGCTGGCTCCATGAATGTTGATGTCGTTATCACTCGTGATAAAAAAGGATCAAAAATCTCGCCCAGACACACCTTCTAGACGTGAAAATCCCCTATCAAAGTGAGCTCGAGAAAAAGGAAAATACGGAAACATTTCCTCTCGATACACTTGGGATGGTTTACCTTCATGTGATGATTTGCCCAAGTGGTTTTTCCGATTTGCCAAACTACCATGCGGTAAATTTTGTGATCAAAGGGATGTCGTCCCAACAGAAAAGAAAGTTTTTCAAAGACGTCAAACACTACTTTTGGGACGACCCCTTTCTATTCAAGATCTGTGTGGACCAAGTAATTAGGCGTTGTGTTTCGAGGCAAGAAGCTTTTGACATTCTTAAAGCTGCCACATGGACCCACCGGGACACTACGGTGCCAGTTACTCACAGCTAAAAAGGTCTTCGATTCAGGATTTTACTGGCCCACAATCTATAAGGATGCCCACGACTTTGTCACCCGTTGTGACATTTGTCAAAGTCAAGGCAAAATTTCGCAACGTGATGAGATGCCACAAAACTCTATCCAAGTTTGCGAAATCTTTGACATCTGTGCATTGATTTTATGGGGTCTTCCCAGTCTTCAAGAGGTGAACAAATATATACTCGTGGGCAGTCGATTACCTTATCAAAATGGGTTAAGCGAAAGCGCTCCCCACCATGATGCCCGAGTTATTTGTAAATTTCTTTAAATCTCTCTTCTTCAATTTGGGCCGCCACGGCAATCATAAGTGATCGCGGAACCCATTTTTGCAATGACTAGTTTGCAAAGGTCATGCTTAAATACGGAGTTACTCATCGTCTCTCCACCGCGTATCATCCACAAACAAGTGGACAAGTTGAGGTATCCCATCGTGGTTTGAAAAGGATTCTTGAAAGGAACCTTGTGGCGAAAATCGTGCCTCTTGGTCGGATAAATTAGATTGACGATAGCACTTTGGGCTTTCCGCACAGCTTACAAAACACCCATCGGGTGTACTCCATATAAGTTAGTGTACCGGGAAGTCATGTCATCTTCCCGATTCGAGCTCGAGCACAAGCTTACTGGGCCCACTCAAGCATACAAACTTTGATATTAAAACAGCGGGTGATCACAGAAAAGTTCAACTCAATGAACTTAATGAACTTCGTGATCATGCCTATGAAAACTCTTTGATCTATAAAGAGAAAACAAAGAGAATCCATGACTCCAAAATCAAAAATCGCGTTTTTCAACGTCGGTGATCGAGTCCTCCTCTTTAACTCTAGTGATTGATAGATTTTCTCGGGCAAGCTTAGAGACCACCGCTGGAGTGGACCGTTCACTGTAACCCAAGTTTTTTCCATATGGCACTGTCGAGTTATCCTCAAAACTCTGGGCCAAATTTCAAAGTGAATGGTCGATCTTGAAACACTACTTTGGAGGAACGTACCAACCGAGGTTGTCCCCGGAATCTCCAGACGATCCCATGGACCAATAATTCGGGGGAACGGTCAAGCATATCGACCTTAAACAAGTGCCTCTTGGAGGCACCCCAGGTGCTTATCAGATAGAAGTAGTAATAAATCGAGTTTTTTGTGTGAGAGGCTACATTTTCCAAATATCCCCGTGTTTTGGTCCATGTTTTGTGTGCTTTGTTTTGTATGTCCATGATTTCCCAGGATCGAGAAACTCTCGTGCTCGTAGGTATCCACATGATTTCACATCCTCATCTTCATTTTGGGAATCCCAGTATCCAAATCTAATCGACTAACATTTTATCTTTTTGGCACACTTTATAAACGTCCGTTAGATTTGCGTAGGAACCTCCTTTGGAAAACCTCGAGAGACGATGTTTAGTACAGTATGGGGGGAATCTTCGATTTGATTTTTGCCTGCAGCCGTTGTTATCACGTAATCCCGTTTTTACCACCAATTTTTTTGCAAAAATACCAAAAAAAAAAATTGAAAAATTTTAAAAAACATTTTCAAAAATAAAATAAGTGTTTTGTCACAATTTTGACCTCCTAATGGGTTAGAATGAGAAAAATTTTTGACTCGATCGTGGCGAGTTGAGCCCTAGCTGTTCTCAACTTACCGCTTGTAGGCTAACTTTCACGAAATCATTGCTTCGAATTTTTTTTTTTTTTTTAATAATGTGAAAGAACAAGAATATAGAGTTAAATATAAGTTTAAGTGCTGAGTCAAGAGACTACAAAACTTATATGAGAAACGTTGTTGGCTTTTTTTCCCATTAGCTTCTAATCCACCTAATCATACTGTCTCATTTCAATTCTACAAGTCAATCAATGTTTTTTTATAAAAAGCTTCAAATTTGTAACATTGATCTTTTAAAGGCGAGATTTTATCTGTTCTTAGTAATTTGAAAGTTAAAATGCCAAAGAAGCATAATTGGAAGTATATGAATGCAAAAATGCAGTGAATATTGAAATTATGCCATGAAGCATACATTTGATTATATGGAACAATTAAAGATGTGTCGTGTATCCCCACTCCGCTACCACGAGGTGGGGGTTCAAACTATAAGACATCTTTAACTTCTATGGGATTTGGTGTGTTGTGATATCTCACCAGGACGCGAGGTCTAGTGGTGAGGGTTTCAAACTAAGAACACCTATCTTAGCCAAATAGGAAGAAGGTGTTGATGTGAATTCCCCCCTACTACTAGCAACGGGGTGGGTTTTCAAACTAAGAACACCGGTCGTTGGTTTGTGATATCCTACTATAGCGAGGCCAGGTAGAATGTTCAAACTAAGCAACGCATTCCACTAGCTTTAAGATCTTAGTGATTATAATGATGAAGATGTTGCAAAAAGTTCTACATAAAAAATTCGCTCTTAAAATCAAGTTACAAGTCCTAATAAGTTGTGCTTTGAGTCATGAATTCGATCTAGAATACGACTATTGACAATAAGTTGATCTATGATTGAGTAAAAGAGTACAACACATTTAAATCATATATCCCATGTTGGGAGCTAAAAGTTCAACAATCATAAGTATGAGTGCTTAGCATTTAGACTTTAAATTTGACAAATTAATTTGTTTAATTGCTTGTTTGGGAACTAGTAAAAAAAAGATACGGGGACGATGAATTTATCCGTCAGGACATCCGAAGATCTTCCTATGGGCGTTATCTCATTCTAGATCCCAAATGGTTGATATAATAAGGAAGTCCAAACAGAAGTCGAGAAAAGAAAAGGAAAATCCAAAAATATTAGAGGATAGTTAGATGTATAGATAAAAATAGGTGAAAACGGGACTCGTCGAAGCTTTTATTCTTTAGTTCCCCATGACGAACACTTAGCTACTTTCGAGGTTATTAGTCGAGGGGGAATTGAGATTCCTCAGTTTTCGTGTAAAGTTTACTTACATAACATTGCGTGATGGACACACAAAAACCTAAAGTATGGGGGATTTTGGTATGTGTTTAATTACACATAACTTTTACCTTTAAAAACGAGCTAAAATAACCAAAAAACGGACTTAAAATGCCAAAAATATGCTTGTTTTGCTAACTGTGTTGTGCTAGAACGGATATCTAAGAAAAGGACGAAAAACGAAGCCAAAACGACAAAACCAGACACGGAATGGAAAAGCAGGAAAAAGACAAAGTCAAGTCCAAGCCCAAGTTTGAAAAAGTCAACCCAAGTCAACCCCGACAAACCCGAAGTCCAAAAAGTCAGAAAAACAAGTTTTATGACTAAACTTGTTTAAATCCTCTAAACTTGTCTTAAAGAAAGAAATAAGGAAAACAAAGAGGAAGGGATGTAAAGCTGCCAATTTGGCAAAGAAATACAGTGGGGGAAACAATGGCCAAAGCTGCCAAGGTTAAAGATTTTATAAACTAACAAGGACGTGTACTGCAACTCCATGTATAACCTTTGGGACGTGGAAACTACTGCCAAGTCCCCAACTTTTCATTAACGAGAAAGGCAAAATCAAAAGGACCGATATGTGTTATTAACACATATACCATGAGGGGCCAATCTTGCCATTACCCAAAACTTTTGCCCTGTCACCCCTAACCTTTTCATAACACTTTTTCCCGCCCAATTTTCCCCCCAACGAACTCACGGGTTCACTTCCTCCCCTTTATCCTGCAAACCCAAACAACCCCATGGTTAATCATCCCCCCTCCTCTCCACTATCTTTCCCACCTAAAAAGGGGCTTTGCCATGTTGGCAATCCATACTCCCACCAAAATCATCAAAGGTTAATATACTTCGACTTGGGGGCCAGGAAAAATGGAGGGCCAGGATTGTTTGTTCTTTGCACTCTCACAACAAACACAAGTCTTTTGTGTGTCTACAAGAAAGCACACCTGCTAGAAGACAAAGAGACCAAGAAGCAAAACCCTAGTCGTATTTTCCTATTTAAGCATTGTAAAGCCCTTGAGGCTGAGGCAGTTAGTAGTTTTTATGTAGTTTTTAGTGTTTAAAAAGTTTTAGTTTTCAGTTTAAAGTCTTTTATGTACTTGTACTTCAATTTTTAATGAAAATTCAGTTTTAGTCTTGCAATTGTGTTCTAAGTTACAATCTTCTCTTTAAGACCTTTTAAGATCTCAAATATAAGCCATTTTTATAACCTGTTTTTAGAAAACTTTTAAGGAAAATTCAAAAAAAGAAAGGGACAAAGTTACTGTATGATTGAGCAAGTATTGGATGAAATAAGCAAGAATTGGAAGGCTTATTTGGATTGCTTTAGTTAAAGCTTATTTATAGAGCCTGTGGGTATGTTTTAGAGCTTAATTTAGGTCTCCAAAAACCCAGTTTATGAGCAAGGGTTAAAGGTACAGTCCTTTTAATATTTGCTAAAATTTACTGTAGCAATAGCTAATAGCCTTATTTTTTAGCTTATTACTGTTTTTTTTTGTGCATTATTAGTGTTTATTAATGTTCTAAATATGCCCTTTTAATGCTTTTTTCATTCATTCTCCAAATCGCAATTTGATCCAAAACTGTACAAGGATAGCTTAAAACTGTCACTAGCTTATTGTCTTTTTAAGTGCTTATTTTTTTTAGGGTATTTTTTTTTTACCTTTTTATTGTTTAAAATTGTTTAAGTAGTAGTAGCCTTTTAAAATTTTTTAGTTTACTTCAGTTTTTATAGGTTTTAAAATCACTTTGCAAAATTAAGGGGGTGTTTGGGTTAACAATAAAAACGGGTCAAAAATGGTTTTGGTATGGGTTGGGGTCACAAGTGATTTTTAGCTTAAGTATTTGAGGATATTTAAGCTTGTTTTGCTAAAACTTTTTAGTCAAAAATCTGTTATTCAAGTTTTCTAAGTGAACATTTGAAACTGTGGTGTTTAAAAAAAAGCTACAAGAGCTTATTTCATAAGCTCTTGTAATTGTGAGTTGTGGTTTTAAAAAAAGAGTGTTCTTGTGTGTTTTAAACAAGCTGACAAAGCCTTTTTGTGTCACTTGACTCTTTGAGTCAAAGCCACCAAGTTTTTATTTAATGTCAGTTTTTAAAAGCTAAAAGCCCTTTTTCACTCTCAAAATTCAGCAGGATTATGAGTGTTTTAGTCTCTTAAAATTTGTGCACAAATCCATTTCCTAGTGTTATTAATCTGTTTCAACTTTTCCTTTTCATTTGAGCTTATTTGACAGCTTAAAATAAGCTGTCAATTAAGCCCTTGTCTTTAGCTTAAGTTTTACCCTGGTGCTAAGGGGCCAACTTTAAGCCCCATCTTGTCTAGTTTGTAAGAACCAATCCCCTAGCTATTGGCTTATTTTGAAAGCCACTAGCTCTTAGGATAAGTACCCTTAATCCTCAGTCCTTAAGGAAACCCTTCTTGTTGCTTATTTTAGAGCCAAAGTGTGACTCTAAAGCCTTTCACACCAACAGTACTAACTCCCAAGGTTAGTACTGCTGTGTGCATAAGCCACTTTCTAGCTTATTGAGCTTATCTCCACTTGCTCAAATTGTGTTCCTAATAGTTTTTTTGGTTAGATTGTTAAGCTGTGTTGCTTATTTGCCATTTTCATTGCTTAATTTTGTGTTGACAGTAGAAGCTTTTAGCTTTTAAGCTTAGTTTAGTGTTCTGTCATTTAAGCCCTTTTTCCAGCTTATTTAGTTTATGCATTCTAGTACTTATTGCTTATTTAGGCTAGCTTAGGAACCCTCTTAAGCTTATTCAGTTTAGACTTAGCTTATTTGTCCACAAAGTCCAAAAGATTTAGCTTTTTAAGCCCCTTAAGCTCAATTTCAGTTTCTGTCTAGTATAGCTTTTTCTAGCTTATTTAGTGATTACATTTAGACCTTTAGTGCTTATTTAGGTTAGTGTAGGCCCCCTCTTAGCTTATTTAGCCCAAGTTTTAGCTTATTAGTTCACAAATGTCCAAAAGTCTTAGCCACTTTTAGCTTTTAAGCTTGTTTAAGTTGCTGTCGTTTTAAAAAGCTCATTTTAAGCTTATTTATAAGCTTTTAGAAAAAGTCGTAGTTTTGAAAGTTGTTAAGCTCAATAAGCTTAACAACTTTGGTTCACAAAGTTTTTCCAAAAAAAAAAAAGGAGACAAGGGGTGACCCGGGTGAGCAAGACTCGAACCCGGGTCTCTACCCTCGTACACCTCTCTTTTTGTACACACACATACCGCTGCGCCCTTGGGACTTTTACGTTAGTATCCCAAGGGCCTTGGTATTTAAGGGCGTTTTTGGCTATTAAGCCATAAGCTGTTTACAGCTTATTTTAGGGCTTATTTATAAGCAAATTTTTAGTTTCTCATTTTTCGTAGGTTAATCATAGTGTAAAGTATTTTTAGTAAAATTTTCAGAATTTTTAAAGGTCGTTTAGTATTTTTTATAATTTAATTTAGTTAAAAGTTTAAAAAATTCATAAAAAATTCAAAAATTATCAAAAAAATATTTTCTTTTTTTAGAAAATTTTTTCTTTATTACAATAGTTTTGTAGGAAAAATATAAAAATTTTCTATAGGGTTCGTTTTTAATAACTTTTGGCTTTTTATTTTAAAGAACGGGTTTCGGGTGGCGGTTTTTACCTTGACTCGTTTTTGGGTCAAACGAACCTCCGTTTTCAGTCTAGTCTTTTTCATTCTTCGTTTATTTGTTCCCATAGAGTAGTTTAGAAGCAAAAAATATTCTTCGTAGGGTTAATTTTAAAGATTTAGGTTTTTTCCCCTATTTGTTCGGTGATTCGTTCTCCTCATTTTCTAGTTTAATTTCATAATATTTTAGGTTTTTTCTTAAAACGTTTTGTTTTTATGTTTAATTTAACTTTCCACACTCTCCAAATCATTTTTTCTATTCAAACTCCAATCTTCCGACTTGTCAATTTTTCCAGCACAGCCTCATTGGAGGATTAACACCCGGAATATGTCCTATACTACTTCTCGTAATCATTGATGTGTTTTAGATTACACTTAACTATATTATTTTAATATTTTATTATATATTATAAATATTTTAAGGTGTAGTATAGCATCAATCACCTAGCCCTTTACCGTGTGTCGCAATCCTTAGGAGACATCGAGTTCCGTATTCCCGTGATAAGCGATGTTGACAATAAGTCTTGTTATTGTCCAACAGTTTGAAGAGGTGTCCTTCTTTATCGAGTCTAACGTTTTGTCTTCTTTCGGGTTGATGTAGTACGCCCGTCCGGACCCGTACGACCCGTTCGGATATGGGGCCCGTCCGGTATATACGCGGACAGTAGTATTTCATTTTCGAACACCATCATTTTCGAACACCATCGTTTTTATTATCTATATTTCTCCAAAAAAATCCATTGTTTTCATTCATTAAAATGACAATGCAAATAATCAATATTACAAATATATTCATAATTTATTATCAAAATTTTGAGAAGTTATTAAAAATAAAAGAAAACATTGGTAAAAATTTTGAGGGTTAAAAAAAGAGTTTATTAGTTACATTAATGTTAAATCTTTTTCTTATTCATTTAACGCATTTGCCATGCAATTGTCTCAACTATCTCCAAACATAAAACATGTCTAAAGACACACAAACAATCGCAAATCTCAACTAATTCTGGACATAGAGAGGAAAGGGGAAGGAAGGTGTTATCGATGTGACTCATACCTAAATGCAATATAAACCAACTTTGTAACAAAGCCTTATCTTCATAATATTCATTATTTAATTAGCACACAGCAGGACTATATGGTGATTTTTGGTGATCCTAATCAATAACAATAAAGAAGCCTTTTTACACTTATAAATTTAAAGAGAAATTGCATGTTAATTTGAATTAAATAACTCATATATCCGTTTAATATATAACAAATTTATATATAAGACTTGAAAAAAATGTTGCCCTTTTTAAGTGAAGACTCGATACGACAACATCACTTGCGCATTCTTTAAACCCCTCTCACACGGAGTATTAAATATTTGAATTAGATAACTTGAAGCATATGTGGTAATGATTTAACGGTACCGCCTAGCTTATGTCAACTTTCTACGTATTATTCTAACTAATGAATTGATTAAATTTTATTCTGTACAACTTTCCATTAGTTTACAAAAAGAAAAATATTTTCATATTTCTTGTTTTCTTTCACGGTTCAACACATTTACTCAGCGACTTTGCACATGTCGCCCGGTTGCAATTTGGACCAATCTTGAAACTCCACGTATTACTACTTGAACTGGGTCCCAATCCAACCTCTATAAACTCTCACGTGGCCCATGTCAACTTGCACTTGGTCTCACTCTTGACCCACCTGTATAATTACTTTTGAGAAGAAAAAAAAGGTGAAGTTTAATTTTAATAATTCATTACTCATATAGATAATAAAAGTCAAAATTCAACGCATAAAAGGCCATTTTCCAATTGGCGTATGATATATGTAACCCCCTAAATCACCATTTGTACCCCTATCCCGGGTTTTTTTTGGTTTTTTTTGTATTTTAATATTTTTAATTTTTTTAATTTGTATATGTTATAAAACTGTGACACGAAAAAACGAAACGAAAAATATAAAGTTTAACAAGTCAAAAGTATGAAACTGTCAAAAATTACTGAACAGAAACTGATAAAAAACTCCGTTGCACTGTAAAAAGGGGGTACAAAAGAAATCTTTTGTACCTTTTTGGCACTATTCATGGGGCCAGAGGGGAACCAATAAGGTACCCTTCCAATTTCAAGTTGGGTGTTGGGGAGGGGAGTGACTGACTCTCTGAATTGAATAACCTATGATTGGCAGAAAACATTTTCTCCTATTGTATAGAGGGTTACGTTATATATGTAACCTCGTAAAAAGCCGTTTGTATCCCCTTTGGTTTTTTCGGTTTTTTCATTTTTTTATTTATTTTCTATTTTTATAATTTTGTTTATATTATAAAACAGTGAACATAATGCGGAACAAAAATTATAAAGTTTAACAAGTCAAAAGTATTAAACTGTCAAAAAGTTTGAAACAGAAACTGATAAAAAACTAGTATGTTGCATTGTAAACTAGGGGACAAGAAAACATGTTTTGTACATTTTTTGTACTTTTCTTGTACTATTTAGGCGGGCAAAAAGTACAAATATAACACCTATGTATAAAAGAGGTGCTAACTACTACCCACCCGGCCCTCCGAATAGTATCAAAAAGGTACAAAAGATTCTTTTTGTACCCCCCTTTACAGTACAACGCAGTTTTATATCAGGTTATGTTCCGTATTTTTTGACAGTATCATACTTTTGACTCGTTAAACTTTATAATTTTTATTCCGCGCTTTTAGTTTCACAGTTTTATAATATAAGCAAAATTATAAAAATTAAGAAAAAAAAAAGACGAAAAAAACACGAAAAAACAAGAGGGTAAAAATGGTGTTCCGGTGGTTCGTATAACACAAGCCAAAAGATTTGTCGGTTATTAATGATTCTTGGGCACTTACAATATTTGTAAGTGGAATTGACTCTGATTTTTTAGTGGATACATGGGCACTTTACCATAAAAGATTTGTCGGTTATTAATGATTCTTGGCACTTACAATATTTTAATTGGATTGAACTCTGATTTTTTAATCAAAAATTTCCTTATTATATGAATTTTTAATGACTTATAATTATGTGTGAATTCCCCCTTATTAATGATTCTTGGTCACCAACAATATTTGTAAGTGGATTCACTCTGATTTTTTAATCAAAATTTTCCTTATTTTATTAATTATATTTATAAAAAAAATTACATCATTTTGGAGTTTTTGCAAAGAGATTAAATCTTATGAGAAAAATATTGTACCAATCAGAACGCTTGATTTTGTCACGTAGGCAAAATCATGCTATCTGATTGGTTAATAAAAAGTCAAAATTGAATCAATTTGGTCAAAACTGAAATTTTTTTGTGATGAAATATATAATAGAGAAAAAAAACACATAAAAATATATGTGTCAAATTTGTGAAAAAAAAATGAAAAAAATGAGGTAATAAATAAACTTTAGTGAATTTTAATTTTAAATAAATCATATGGAGTTAAGTGGATTTATAAATTTACAAGTTTTATTATAACTTTAAAAATAAACAAATAACCCTTTAAACTTTATACACTAGACTTTATATTTTAAAATAGAACAATTGTAAACAATTTTTTTACTTCTAAACAAAGATTTAACAGTATCTATTCACATCCCAAATCTATCCTCAAAACTTTTTAGTAGATTTTTTCATTGTCGGCCTGAAATAATGTTGTACAACCTGATATAAAAACGCCGAAGCACATAAAATATCATAAATAAAGAAAACTGGTTTACTAGCTGTTAATTGATGAGTTTGGAAGAATTGCAATTTTTTTTTTCTTTTTGTTTAAAACGTACTTAATTCTAACATTTAAATTTCTTAAAAAGTCTTTATTTCATTGACATGTGTATGCCTGTAAATCATATACAACAATCTGTGCCACTTTTAAATCTTAAAAAAAGGTCGGTGATGGAAAAATTGGTAAAACTTTTTTGTCATGTGTTTATGTATTGAAGATATTCAATAGGTAAACCATTGTTTGACCAAAACATATTGTATGCATGAAACATAATATTTATTTGAGTTTTTAGTTTTCTATATTCAATAAATTTGCGCCTTTGATAACTGAACTGAAACTTTTCAATTCGACGTGAAGCTTAAATTTTCCATGTTTTTATAACACAAAGTATGTCAATGAATCGTAAAACATATATAATATCACAGCATACCCAACATTAATACTTACAGTCTTCTAAAAGTGGAGGTCAATGATCGAATACAATATCAGAACAGATTTAAAGATCCTTATGCTCTATTCTATGATTTCAATGACTTTTATAACATCAAAACTTATAAAATAAAAAAAATAAAAATTAAATACACATATTTTTAAAAAAAACATAATGTTTAAAAACACCGGCTTGCATGGGCATTAAAACTAAAGTATTATGTGTGTGAATTTCCCCCCATCCTCACCCCCCACCCCCCCATCCCCATTCTACATAGTAATTGGTTAATCATATCGTGAGTTGAGATCAACATAGACCTAAAATTTAGCATAGACTCAATGAACAAATTCTAGTCACTTATTTTTTCATCAAAATAATAAAAATTCATTTTTCCCACCTCTTTTTTTTTTAAAAATAAAATATCTTGCAAACGTAAATCGTCAAAACGGACAAAAAATACATCATCGCGACGAGTATTTTTTTATCTTTCCAGTAGACATCCACTTCGATATACTTTTGAAGAACTTTTTTTTCTGAATTTTTTTTCAGTCACGCATCCTGAAAAAACCACATGTTATTTGTAGCGCAAATCACATGTGATTTATGAAATTACAGGTGATTGTGATACAAAATCAACATGTGATTTTTTCAGACGTGACTAAAAAAAATCATAAAAAAAGTTCTTCAAAAGTATATCGAAGTGGATGTCTGCTGAAAGATAAAAAAATACTCGTCGCGATGGTGTATTTTTTGTCGTTTGACGATTTACCGTTTGCAAGATATTTTATTTTTAAAAAAGAGGTGAAAAGTGGGTTTTTATTATTTTGATGAAAAAATGAGTGACTAGGATTCGTTCATTTGGTCTATACTAAATTTTAGGTCTATGTTGATCTCAACTCACGATATGATTAACAATTACTATGTAGAATGGGGATGGGGGTGGGGGGTGGGAGGGGGAATTCACACACATAATACTAGTTTTAATGCCCATGCAAGCACGGGGTTTAAACATTATGTTTTTTTTAAATATGTGTATAATTTTTATTTTTTTCTATTTTATAAGTTATGTTATAAAATGTCATTGAAATCATAGAAAGAGAATAGATTCTTTAAATATGTTCTATATTGTATTCGAACCATTGACCTCCACTTTAGAAGACTGATATTCTTAATGTTGGGTATGCAGTTGATATTATATATGTTTTACGATTCATAGACATACTTTGTGTTAAAACATGTAAATTTAAGCTTCACAGTCGAATTTAAAAGTTTCAAGTTCAGTTATCAAAAGCGTCAATATTTATTGAATATAGAAAACTAAAAACTCAAATAAATATTATGTTTCGTACATACAATATGTTTTGGTCAAACAATGGTTTACCTATTGAATATCTTCAATACATAAACACATGACAAAAAAGTTTTACCAATTTTTCCATCACCGACCTTTTTTTAAGATTTAAAAGTGGCACAGATTGTTGTATATGATTTACATGCATACACATATCAATGGAATAAAGACTTTTTAAGAAATTCAAATGTTAGAATTTTAATACGTATTAAACCAAAAGAAAAAAATGCAATTCTTTCGAACCCATCAATAAATAGCTAGAAATTTTTTTTCTTTATTTATGATGTTTTATGTACTTTGGTGTTTTTCTATTTGGTTGTACAACATGATTTCATGCAGACAATGAAAAATTCACCAAAAAGTCTTCGGGTAAATTTGGGATGTGATTAGATACTGTTAAATCTTCTGGTTTGGAAGTAAAAAAAATATTTTACGTTTGTTGTATTTTAAAATATAAAGTCTATGGGTATAAAGTTTAAGAGGTTATTTGTTTATTTTTAAAGTTATAATAAAACTTGTAAATTTATAAATTTACACTTAACTCCACATAATTTATTTAAAATTAAAAACCACTAAAATTTTATTAATTGCCTCCTTTTTCTTCAAGTTTTTATCTTCACAAATTTGACACATATATTTTTATTTGTTTTTTTCTCTATCATATTTCTTCAAAAAAAAAATCAATTTTTGACCAAATTAGATCAAATTTTGACTTTTTATTAACCAATGAAATCGCATGATTTTGTCTACGTGGCAAAATCAAACGTTCTGATTGGTCCAATTTTTTTCTCATAAGATTTAATCTCTTGCAAAACTCCAAAATGATGTAATTCTTTTATTATAAAAATTCATAAAATAAGGAAAATTTTGATTAAAAAATCAGAGTCAATCCACTTACAAATATTGTAGGTGCCCAAGAATCATTAATAAGGGGGAATTCACACATAATATAAGTCATTAAAAATTCATAAAATAAGGAAAATTTTGATTAAAAAATCAGAGTCAATCCACTTACAAATATTGTAAGTGCCCAAGAATCATTAATAACCGACAAATCTTTTATTGTAAGTGCCCAAGAATCCACTTAAAAAATCAGAGTCAATCCACTTACAAATATTGTAAGTGCCCAAGAATCATTAATAACCGACAAAACTTTTATGGCTTGTGTTATACGAACCACCGGAACACCATTTTTACCCTCTTGTTTTTTCGTGTTTTTTTCGTCTTTTTTTTTTTTTTAATTTTTATAATTTTGCTTATATTATAAAACTGTGAAACTAAAATCGCAGAAAAAATAAAAATAATAAAAGTTTAACGAGTCAAAAGTATGAAACTGTCAAAAAATACGGAACATAACCTGATATAAAACTGCGTTGTACTGTAAAAGGGGGGTACAAAAAAATCTTTGTACCTTTTTGATACTATTCGGTGGGCCGGGGGTAGTAGCACCCATCTTTTATACAAAGGATGTAACTATTAGACCTCTTTAGCCCGCTAAACAGTACAAGAAAAGTACAAAAAATGTACAAAACATGTTTTCTTGTCCCCTAGTTTACAATGCAACATACTAGTTTTTTATCAGTTTCTGTTTCAAACTTTTTGACAGTTTAATACTTTTCTTGAATTGTAAACTTATAATTTTTGTGTCCGGCATAATGTTCAACTGTTTTTAATAAAATAAACAAAATTATAAAAATAGAAAATAAATAAAAAAATGAAAAAACCGAAAAAACCAAAGGGGATACAAACGGCTTTTTACGAGGTTACATATATAACGTAACCCTCTATACAATAGGAGAAAAGTTTTCTGCAAACTAGGTTATTCAATTCAGAGAGCTCAGTAATAAAAACTTGAAATTGTAAAGGGTACCCCTATTGGTACCCCCTGGCCCATGAATAGTGCCAAAAAGGTACAAAAGATTCTTTTTGTACCCTTCTTTTTACAGTGCAACGCAGTTTTTTATCAGTTTCTGTTCCGTAATTTTTGACAGTTTCATACTTTTTGACATGATTAAACTTTTGATATTTTTTCAGTTATCGTTTTTCCGTGTCACATTTATAACATATACAAAATTAAAAAATATAAAACAAATAAATACAAAAAAAAAACCAAAAAAACCCCGGGAGAGGGGTAAAAATTGTGATTTAGGGGGTACATAAACCATAACCCATTGGGTATTGCTTTTATCGTTGAATTTTGACCTTATTATTATCTATAGTAATGAATTATTAAAATTAACCTTCACCTTTTTTTTCTTCTCAAAAGTAATTATACAGGTGGGTCAAGAGTGAGACCAAGTGCAAGTTGACATGGGCCACGTGAGAGTTTATAGAGGTTGGATTGGCACACCTGTTCAAGTATAATACGTGGAGTTTTCAAGAATAGAGGTCCAAATTGCCACCGGGCGACATGTGGCAAATCGCTGAGTAAATGTGTTGAACCGTGAAAGAAAACCAAGAAATATGAAAAAATATTTCTTTTTGTAAACTACTGGAAAGTTGTTACATGAATAAAAATTTAATCAAATCATTAGTTTAGAATAATACGTAGAAAGTTGACATAAGCTAGGCGGTACCGTTAAATCATTACCACATAAGCTTCAAGTTAATCTAATTCAAATATTAATACCCGTGTGAGAGGGGTTTAAAGAATGCGCAAGTGATGATTGTCGTATCGAGTTCTTCACTTAAAAAGGGCAACATTTTTTTCAAATCTTATATATAAATTTGTTATATATTAAACGGATATATGAGTTATTTAATTCAAATTAACATGCAATTTCTCTTTAAATTTATAAGTGTAAAAAGGCTTCTTTATTGTTATTGATTAGGATCACCAAAAATCACCATATAGTCCTGCTGTGTGCTAATTAAATAATGAATATTATGAAGATAAGGCTTTGTTACAAAGTTGGTTTATATTGCATTTAGGTTGAGTCACATCGATAACACCTTCCTTCCTTTCCTCTCTAATGTCCAGAATTAGTTGAGATTTGGCGATAGGTTTGTGTGGTCTTTAGACATTTTTAGTTTGGAGATAGTTGAACAATTGCATGGCAAATGCGTTTAATGAAAAGAAAAAGAGATAACATTACTGTAACATTATAAACTCTTTTTTTTAACCCTCAAATTTATACCAATGTTTTCTTTTATATTAAAACTCTCAAATTTTAAAATAAAAATTATGAATATATTTGTAATATTGATTATTTGCATTGTCATTTTAATGAATGAAAACAATGGATTTTTTTGGAGAAATATAGATAATAAAAACGATGGTGTTCGAAAATGATGGTGTTCGAAAATGAAATACTACTGTCCGGGTATATACTGGACGGGCCCCATATCCGAACGGGTCGTACGGGTCCGGACGGGCATACTACATCAACCCGAAAGAAGACAAAACGTTAGACTCGATAAAGAAGGACACCTCTTCAAACTGTTGGACAATAACAAGCACTTATGCAACATCTCTATCCCGGGAATTAAGGAGCGATGTCTCCAAGGATTACCGACACCCAGGGTAAAGGCTAGGTGATTGATGCTAAACTACACCTTAAAATATATATAATATATAATAAAATATAAAATATATATAGTAAGTGTAATCTAAAACACAATCAATGATACCGAGAAGTAGTATAGACTATTCCCGGGTCGTTAATCCCCAATGAGGCTGTGCTGGAAAATCGATACAGTCGAAAGATTGGAGTTTGAATGAGAAAAATGATTTGAGAGTGTGGAAAGTTAAATTAAACAATAACAAACAAAAACGTTTAAGAAAAACCTAAAAATTATGAAATTAAACTAGAAAACGAGAGCACGAATCCCGAACAAAGGGGGAAAAACCTAAAATCTTTAAAATTAACCCTACGAAGAAATTTTTGCTTCTAAACTACTCTAGGGAACAAATAACGAAGAATGAAAAAGACTAGACTGAAAACGGAGGTCGTTTGACCCAAAAACGAGTCAAGGCAAAAACCGCACCCGAACCCGTTCTTTAAAAAGCAAAAAGTTATAAAAACGACCCTACGAAAATTTTTATATTTTTCCTACAAACTATATGACTAAAGAAAATTTTCTAAAAAAGAAAAATATTTTTTTGATAATTTTTGTATTTTTTATGAATTTTTTAAACTTTTAACTAAATTAAATTATAAAAAATACTAAACGACCTTTAAAAATTCTGAAAATTTTACTAAAAATACTTTACACTATGATTAACCTACGAAAAATGAGAAACTAAAAATTTGCTTATAAATAAGCCCTAAAATAAGCTGTAAACAGCTTATGGCTTAATAGCCAAAAACGCCCTTAAATACCAAGGCCCTTGGGATACTAACGTAAAAGTCCCAAGGGCGCAGCGGTATGTGTGTGTACAAAAAGAGAGGTGTACGAGGGTAGAGACCCGGGTTCGAGTCTTGCTCCACACCGGCACCCCTTGTCTCCTTTTTTTCTTTTTTTTTTTTTTGGAAAAACTTTGTGAACCAAAGTTGTTAAGCTTATTGAGCTTAACAACTTTCAAAACTACGACTTTTTCTAAAAGCTTATAAATAAGCTTAAAATGAGCTTTTTAAAACGACAGCAACTTAAACAAGCTTAAAAGCTAAAAGTGGCTAAGACTTTTGGACATTGTGAAACTAATAACTAAAACTCGGGCTAAATAAGCCAAAGAGGTGGCCTACACAAAACCTAAAATAACACTAAAGGTCTAAATGTAATCACTAAATAAGCTAGAAAAAGCTATACTAGACAGAAACTGAAATTGAGCTTAAGGGGCTTAAAAAGCTAAATCTTTTGGACTTTGTGGACAAATAAGCTAAGTCTAAACTGAATAAGCTTAAGAGGGTTCCTAAGCTAGCCTAAATAAGCAATAAGTACTAGAATGCATAAACTAAATAAGCTGGAAAAAGGGCTTAAATGACAGAACACTAAACTAAGCTTAAAAGCTAAAAGCTTCTACTGTCAACACAAAATTAAGCAATGAAAATGGCAAATAAGCAACACAGCTTAACAATCTAAAAAAAAACTATTAGGAACACAATTTGAGCAAGTGGAGATAAGCTCAATAAGCTAGAAAGTGGCTTATGCACACAGCAGTACTAACCTTGGAGTAGTAACTGTTGGTGTGAAATGGCTTAAGTCCACACTTTGCTCTAAAATAAGCAACAAGAAGGGTTCCTTAAGGACTGAGATTAAGGGTACTTATCTAAGAGCTTATTGGCTTTCAAAATAAGCCAAAAGCTAGGGCTTGGTCTTACCAAAAAGCTAGAAAAGAGGGCTTAAAGTTGGCCCCTTAGCACCAGGGTAAAACTTAAGCTAAAGACAAGGGCTTAATTGACAGCTTATTTTAAGCTGTCAAATAAGCTCAAATGAAAAGGAAAAGTTGAAACAGATTAATAACACTAGGAAATGGTATTTGTGCACAAAATTTTAAGAAACTAGAAACACTCATCATCCTCTGAATTATGAGAGTGAAAAAAGGGCTTTTGCTTTTTTAAAAACTGACACTTAAAAACTTGGTGGCTTTGACTCAAAGAGTCAAGTGACACAAAGAGGCTTTGTCAGCTTGTTTAAAACACACAAGAACACTCTTTTTTAAAACCACAACTCAAAATTACAAGAGCTTATGAAATAAGCTCTTGTAGCTTTTTTTTATTAAAACCACAGTTTCAATGTCCACTAGAAAACTGAATAACAGACTTTGACTAAAAAGATTTAGCAAAACAAGCTTAAATATCCTCAAATACTTAAGCTAAAAATCACTTGTGACCCCAACCCATACCAAAACCATTTTTGACCCGTTTTCATTGTTAACCCAAACACCCCCTTAATTTTGCAAAGTGATTTTAAAACCTATAAAAACTGAAGTAAACTAAAAAATTTAAAAGGCTACTACTACTTAAAACAAATTTAACAATAAAAAGGTAAAAAAGCATATCCAAATAACACTTAATAAGACAATAAGCTAGTGACAATTTTAAGCTATCTTTGACAGTTTGGATCAAATTGCAGAGAATGAAATGAAAAGCATTAAAAGGCATAGTAATACATTAAATAAACACTAATAAGCACAAAAAAACATAATAACTAAAAAAATAAGCTAATAAGCTATTGCTACAGTAACTTTTAAGCAAAATTTAAAAGGAATGTACCTTTAACCCTTGCTCAAAACAGGGTTTTTGAGACCTAATTAAGCTCTAAAACCTACCCACAACTTATAAAATAAGCCTAAAACAAGCATCCCAATAAGCCTTCCATTTGGCTTATTCATCATACTTATCAATCATACAGTAAACTTTGTCCCTTTCTTTTTTTTTGAATTTTCCTGTAAAAGTTTTCTAAAAACATGTTATAAAATTGGCTTATATTTGAGATCTTAAATGTCTTAAAGAGAAGATTGTAACTTAGAACACAATTGCAAGACTAAAACTGAATTTTCATTAAAAATTGAAGTACAAGTACATAAAAGACTTTAAACTGAAAACTAAAACTTTAAACACTAAAAACTACTTAAAATTACACACCCAGCCTCAAGGGCTTTACAATGCTTTAAATAGGAAAATACGACTAGGGTTTTGCTTCTTGGTCTCTTTGTCTTCTAGCATGGGGGTTTTTGTGCTTATCTCGTAGACACACAAAAGACTTGTGTGTTTGTTGTGAGAGTGCAAAGAACAAACAATCCTGGCCCTCCATTTTTTCTGGCCCCCAAGTCGAAGTATATTAACCTTTGATGATCTTGGTGGGTTTATGGATTGCCAACATGGCAAAGCCCCTTTTTAGGTGGGAAAGATAGTGGAGGGGGGGTGATGTTTATCCATGGGGTTGTTTGGGTTTGCAGGATAAAGGGATGAAGGAAATCCCTGACTTGTTTTGGGGGGAAAATGGCCGGGAAAAGTGGTATATAAAAAAGGTAGTGGGACAGGGCAAAAAGTTTTGGGTAATGGCAAGGATTGGCCCCCATGTATAAGTGGTTAATAACACATACTCCTTGTTAATGAAAAGTTTGGGGACTTGGCCGGTTCATCCCCCAAATGTTATACATGGAGTTCACTACAACGTCCTAGTTATATAACTCTTTAACCTTGGACTTTGGCCCTGTGTGGTATTTCTTTGCCAAATTGGCAGCTTTAACCCTCCTCTTGGTTCCTTATTTTCTTCATTTAAGACAAGTATAGGAATTAACAAGTTTAGTCCTAACTTGTTTTTTCTTTGACTTTTGGCTTCGGGTTTTGTCGGGTTGACTTGGGTTGACTTTTTTCAAACTTGGGCTTGGACTTGACTTTGTCTTTTTTCCTGCTTTTCCATTCCGTGTCCGTTTGTCGTTTTGGCTTCGTTTTTCGTCCTTTTCTTAGATATCCGTATCCTGCACAACACAATTAGCAAAACAAGCAATATTTTGATTTTAAGTCCGTTTATGGTTATTTTATAGCTTGTTTTTAAAAGGTAAAAGGTATGTAGATTAACACAACCAAAATCCCCCATACTAGGTATTAGTCGTGTCTCACGCAATGTTATGAAGTAAACATTCAGAAAACTGAAATCCACACCCCCTCGACTAATATACCACGAAAAGTAGCTAAGTGTTCGTCAAGGGGACAACGAATCAAAAGCTTCGACAAGTCCCGTTTTCACCATTTTTTTATCTATACACTAACTATCCCTAATATTTTTGGATTTTCCTTTTTCTTTTCTCGACTTCGCGTCGGTGGCGTGTTTGACTTCCCTTTAGTTATATCAACATGGATCAAGACATGAAAACCCCATAGAAAAGATCAACGTATGTCCTGCGGATAAAATTCATCGTCCCCGATTTTTTTTTTACTATTTCCAAACCAAGCAATTAAACAAAATCATTGACAAGTAAAGTCCTAAATGCTAAGCACTCATTACTTAAGACCTGTGCCCTATACGCTCCCAACATGGATACATGATTAAATGTGTGTACTCATTTCAACTCAATCATAGATCAACTTAATACCATAGTCGTAATTCAAAGATGAACACATGACTCAAAGCAACAACTTCTTAGGAGCCTTGTAACTTGATTTAAAGAGCGAAGATTTAACTGGTAGAACTTTTTGCTCAACATCTTCATCATTAAATCCATAAGTTCTTAAGCTCGGAAGCCGTTGCTTATTTTGAACACCTACCTAGGCCTCGCTCCCTAAGTAGGATATCAAACCAACGACCGGTGTTCTTAGTTTGAAAACCCACCCCGTTGCTAGCGTAGTGGGAAATCACATCAACACCTTCTTCCTAATATGGCTAAGGATAGGTGTCTTAGTTTGAACCCTCACCTAGACCTCGCTTCCTGGTGAGATATCACAACACACCAAATCCCTAGAAGTAAAGATGTCTTAGTTTGAACCCCCACCTCGTGGTTAGCGGAGTGGGATATCACGACACATCTTTTACTTGTTCTCATATCATCAAATGTATGCTCATTGGCATAATTACAAATATTCAGCGATTTTTGCATTCATACTTATACATGCTATCTTTGCATTTTAACTTTCAAATTACTAAGAACAGAAAAACTCTCTTTAAAAAATCAAGTTACAAATATTGAAGCTTTTCTAAAAACAATTGATTGACTTAGTAGAATTATTGAGCACGTAAGATTAGTGATTAGAAGCTAAATGGGAAAAAAAGCCACAAGTTACTCATATAAGTTTTAGAAGAATCTTGCTCAGCACATAAACTTATATTTAACTCTATCACTTCTTGTTCTTCACCTTATTAAAATTCGAAGCAATAGAATTCGTGAAAGCTTAGCCTACAAACGGTAAGTTGAGGAACTAGCTAGGGCTCAACACGCCCGATCGAGTCAAAAATTATTCTCATTCTACCCATTAGGATGTCAAAATTGTGACAAAACACTTATTTTAATTTTTGAAAAATTTTTAAAATTTTTAATATTTTTTTTTTGGTATTTTTGCAAAAATTTGGTGGTAAAACGGATTGGCCTGATAACACCTGCAGGCAAAAATCAAATCAAGATCCCCCCCATACTAGAACTAAACATCGTCCTCGATGTTTCAAAGGGGTTCCTACGTAAAATCTAAGGCCGTTTATAAAGAGTTGCCAAAAAGAAAACAATGTGAGTCCGATTAGATTTGGATACTGGATTCCCAAAATGAAGCTGAGGATGTGAAACTCATGTGGATACTACGAGCACGAGAGTCTTCACGATCCGGGAAATCATGGACATACAACACAAAGCACACAAAACATGGACAAAACACGGGTAATGGAAAATGTAAGCCTCCTCACACAAAACACTTATTTATTACTACTTCTACTGAAAAGCCAAACGGTGTGCCCACCCACGAAGCACTTTGTTTAAGGTCGCTATGCTTGACCCGTCCCCCGAATTTATTGGTCCATGGGGAATGTCTGGAGATCTGGGACAACCTCGATGGTACGTTCCTTCCCAAAGTATGTATATCAAACGATGACCATTCACTTTGAAATTTGGCCCGGAGTTTTGAGATAACTCGACAGTGCCATATGGAAAAACTTGGGTTTACAGTGAACGGTCCACTCCAGCGGTTCCTTAAGCTATGCCCGAGAAAATCTCAAATCAGAGTTAAAGAGAGGACTCGATCACCGACGTTGAAAACGCGCGATTTTTGATTTTGGCGTATGGATTCTCTTGTTTTCCCTTTATAGATTCAAAAGTTTTTCATAGCATGATCACGAGATCATTAAGTTTCATTCAGTTGAACTTTTCTGTGATCACCCCTGTTTTACATATCAAAGTTTGTATCTTGAGGGTCCCAGTAAGCTTTGTGCTCGACTCGATCGGGAAAGATGACATCTTCCCGTCCACACACTTAATGAGTACACCCGATGGGTGTTTTGTAAGCTGTGCGGAAAGCCCAAAGTGCGTCATCTAATTTATCCGACCAAGAGGCACGATTTTCGCCCACGGTCCTTTCAAGAATTCTTTTCAAACCACGATTGGATAACTCAACTTGTCCGCGCGCTTGTTTGAGATGATACGCGGTGGAGAGACGATAGTAACTCCGTATTTAAGCATGACCTTTGCAAATTAGTCATTGCAAAAATGGGTTCCGCGATCACTTATGATTGCACGAGGGGCACCAAATCTGGAGAAGAGAGATTTAAGAAATTTACAAACAACTCGGGCATCATTGGTGGGGAGCGCTTTCGCTTCAACCCATTTTGATAAGTAATCGACTGCCACGAGTATATATTTGTTCCCTCTTGAAGACGGGAACGGCCCCATAAAATCAATGCCCCACATGTCAAAGATTTCGCAAACTTGGATAGAGTTTTGTGGCATCTCATCACGTTGCGAAATTTTGCCTTGACGTTGACAAATGTCACATCGGGTGACAAAGTCGTGGGCATCCTTGTAGATTGTGGGCCAATAAAATCCTGAATCGAAGACCTTTTAGCTGTGGTAACTGGCACCGATTGTCCCCCGGTGGTCCCCACGTGGCAAGCTTTAAGAATGTCAAAAGCTCTTGCCCCGAACACAAGCCTAATTACTTGGTCTGCACAGATCTTGAATAGAAAGGGGTCGTCCCAAAAGTAGTGTTTGACGTCTTTGAAAAACTTCCTTTTCTGTTGGGACGACATCCCTTTGATCACAAAATTCCCCGCATGGTAATTTGCAAAATCGGCAAACCATGGGGCATTATCATCACCACGAAAGGTAACCATCCCAAGTGTCTCGAGAGGAAATGTTTTTGTAATTTCCTTTTTCTCGAGCTCACTTTGATGGGGATTTTCAAGTCTAGAAAGGTGGTCCTGCGGCAGATTTTCTCTCCTATTTTATCCGGATAACGACATCAAATTCTTGGAGCAGCAAAATCCACCGGAGCAATCTTGGCTTAGCATCCTGCTTAGCAAGCAAGTACTTGAGAGCCGAGTGGTCCGTATACACTATGCTTTTGGACAAGACAAGATATGGCCGGAATTTCTCGAAAGCATACACTACGGCAAGTAATTCTTTTTCCGTTGTAGTGTAATGTGCTTGAGCCTCGGTCATAGTTTTGCTTGCATAGTGTATTGGCTGGAAGTGCTTGGTCTTACGTTGCCCTAGGACTGCCCCAACAGCAAAATCACTTGCATCACACATGATTTCAAAGGGCAAGTCCCAATCGGGAGCAACTAGAATTGGGGCCTGGGTTAACTTCATCTTAAGGGTTTCAAATGCTTCAATGCATTCCTTCGAGAAGATAAACGGAGTTTCTTTTTCAAGGAGGTGGGTCATAGGCCGGGCGATTTTGGAAAAATCCTGAATAAATCGTCGGTAGAATCCGGCGTGACCGAGAAAACTGCGAATACCCTTCACGGTAGTGGGATGAGGTAATTTTGCAATGACATCAACTTTTGCCTTATCAACCTCAATCCCGGATTTAGAAATCTTATGGCCAAGGACGTTTTTTGTTTTTATGGCCTTCCTTGACCATAAAGTGGCACTTTTCCCAATTTAGCACAAGATTGGTGTCTTCACACCTTTGGAGCATTTTGTCTAGGTGGGAAAGGCAAGAAGAGAAAGAGTCACCAAAAACCGAGAAATCATCCATGAAGACTTCCATGGTTTTCTCAATCATATCGTGAAAGATTGCAACCATACACCTTTGGAACGTGCCTGGTGCATTGCATAACCCAAAAGGCCCATTGACGATAGGCAAATTCCAGTAAGGTCAAGGAAGGATAGTCTTCTCTTGATCAAGTGGGTCAATTGGGATTTTGAAAGTAGCCGGAGAATCCTCCAAAAAAGCAATAGTACTCATTTCCGGCTAATCTCTCAGCATCAGATCCATGAATGTAAAGGGAAAAGGTCTTACGAGTGCATCATTGAGTTTTCGGTAATCGAGCAAACTCTCATCCCGTCACCAACCTAGTGGGTATTAACTCATTTCTTCATTTTTACCCACGTTTATGCCCTCCCTTCTTAGGGACACAAGTGAACCGGCTTACCCAGGGGCTGTCAGAAGAATAGGGTAAATATAACCCTATGCATCAAGAAGTTTGATAACTTATTGCTTAATAACCCATGGATTTTGTGTTAACTCTCTCTGATGTTGAACTACGGGTTTGGCATTTTCCTCCATCAAAATCTTATGGGTGCAAAACTGTGGATCTATTCCCTTAATATCAGAAATCTTCCAAGCTATGGCACGTTTGTGTGACTTGAGAACCTTGATCAGGGCGGTTTTATCCTCATCTTTCAAGTTTTTAGCGATTATGACGGGTAATTTGTCATCACCCTCCAAAAACGCATACTCAAGATGGGATGGTAAGTCTTTGAGTTCAAGGTCGGGAGGATCTTCACATGAAGATTTAACCTTTTCAGGCACATTAATTTCACAAACTGGTGACGGAGGAAGATTTGGGTCACTATTGATCACACTTAACAACTCCTCAAGGTAAACAGTATCTCCCTCAGAATCATAGATGCCATCAACACCCGGTGGTATTGAATCATCATGTTCAAGAAATTCATCGATCTCTTCCATTAGAAAATCACTTCCTCCGAAGGGAGTGAAAGATGGAGAGCGAGAATCGATCGTAAGACCCGAAGTAGAAGTGGGATTGCCACTTTCAGAACTTTCAAGTACTTCTTGAACATATTCTTCACAAGCAATGTCAATAACATCGACTCGGTTTAACCGGTCAATGAATTGTAGGGAGAGAGATTTAGTATCACCAACTTTAAGGTCACGGATGGTCATCATTGTCTAATGGTTCATTGTTTCACCGTGAACATCTATTAAGGCACGTGCCGTCCTCAAGAAAGGTCTTCCTAAGATTAAGGGAGCCCGAGGATCGGCAACGTAATCAACGACCACAAAATCGGCAGGAAAGAAGAACGTTCCAACCTTCACGAAAACATCCTCGGCGATGCCGGTTGGAGTAGAAATCGTTCGGTCGGCAAGTTCAAGTATCATTCGGGTTTTGGTCAAAGCTGGGAGACTTAATTCTTTCCAAATGGAGAGAGGCATTAGGTTGATGCTTGCACCGAGATCGGCTAAGGCTAAGCATTCATTCATCTCCGGAAAATACACCCGGTAATAAGAAATCTACCGGGTCTCAAGTATCTCGGGAAACTATTTAGGTAACCGCTGAGCAATTCTCGTTTACCGTGTCTTTGTCAACTCAATTTTTTTTTTTATCATATCCTTGTCATTGAGAGCTTTCTAAACATTGGTGCAAATTTAGGCATGTGTAGGAGAGCGTCTGCGAAACTTAGCTCAAATGGAGATTCTAAAAAAACCCAGAAATTTTGAGCTAGAAAGATCGTCTTTTTTCACAGAACTTTCTTGTTGGCCCTTGAAGGATAAGGCAATGTTGGTTTAATCTTTGGAACAACAACGGTCTCACCAATTTGGTCATTAGTATAGGACCACCGAGGTGGATTGTTTTCGTGCTTGGTTGCTACCGTATCCGTTGTCACCTCGGGTTCTTTTCCGTCTCCTTAGGAGGAGAAGAAGTTTGAGGTCCCCTTATATTGAAACACCGCTTCGGGTAGTGATTGCTTTCACACACCTTTTGGTTTAGCAATGGGGTTTACATGGAAGAGAACCCGAGCCCGAAGTAGAAGCAGTAATTACTATTCAACGAATTTTGGTGATCAGGTCCTGTTATATTTGGCCATTTGATTTTGCATATTTAGGCATAACCGCGTCATTAGATTTACGTATTGATCAAAATACGGACTTAGTACACACCTGGTGTTGGATGAAGCTGGAGTGGGAGCTTGTATGGTGGACTTGAAAAATCGGGGTTGATTACTCTGAGGTTGGTAAACTTGTCCTTGATAGAAATTACTACCTCGATTTGGTTCAAATTGTTTCCCCGATTTGGTATGAAATTGAATCCCCAATTTTTGGTTGGTTTGATAGTTTTTGGTCATAAGAAGGAAAATCGGGAGTCGAATTTGTTACAAATCATCTGAGTCGGTAACTGCATTTCCCTTGGTTATAATAACTGCGGCGGCTTGTGACACGTATTCCTTTAAAAAAAAAAGAGAATAATGTCACAATAGTCATTGTGGCTGACAATTTTGGTAAGAGTGAACACACTATTCCCCGCAAGTTACACATCTTTTCTCGTCGCTTTACGGACGGGAGCTGGAGTTTGGTTTTTTCCTTACCGAGAATACAATGCTCCTAACCATATCTTTTGCTCAGTCAACAGCGGATGAAACTTGCAGGGGTAAGGAGCTCGTACACACTTTTGAAACAAGGCTTTGCTTCGTGATTGACGACTTATGGACTTCTCCGATATTTTTAGGCATTCTCGAGGCATTTTATCCAAAAAGTTACCCACCCGCAGCGAGTTCATGAATCTTGATCATTCGAATTTAGGGCATTATAGAATGTATCGAGTGATGCAAATTCCTGAAAACCCATATGGGCATCCCCTAAGAAGATCATTGAATCGGTCCCATGCCTCGTAAAACGTTTCATCAAATTTTTGTTGAAATCTCGTGATTTCATTTCGAAGATTTGTTGTTTTAGAGGGAGGGAAGAATTTGTTAATGAATTTCGAAACAAGATCATCCCATGTAAGAATCGATCGAGGGGGCTCTTTTTCAAGCCAAATCCGGGCTGCTCCCTCGAGGGAAAATGGGAAAAGCATAAGCTTAACCGACGTACTCGGGACGTTTGGGAACTTCATCGTAGAAGTGATCTTGTTGAAATATCGGATGTGGGCATGTGGGTCTTCTTTATCGTGTCCAAAAAATATGTTTTGAACAAGATTAAGTAGACATTCTTGATCTCAAAGTTTTTCGCGTAAATATCGGGAACAACGATCCGCAATCCTCATAACCCTCGTGGGTGCTTCGAGCAATTGCGCCATAGTTCGATTATCGTCCATCGTAACTATGGGAGGATTGAAAGTTTCTTGATTGTTATTTGGTTTCTCAAGATTTGGTGATTCAACAGAAGGTTGTCGGACTTGTGGTTGTCGACGTCTACGTGCTTGAGAACGAGTGCGCATGCACAAAATAGAAATATAAAAAGAAAATTTACACTAATTTTTTGGTTTTTCAATGATTTATTCACAATGTATTTTACCGGACAATGAGATAAGACAACTTCAACCAAATAATCTACTTACTTCACGGTAGCTCTCAAAAAGATAAACGCACAGGTGAGCGGAGGAGTAGGAATAGCGCGAAGCTTATTTCTCCTTTCGGGTCGTAGTTCCTCGGAACAACCCTCCTTATACCCACTTTATAGTTTGTTTAACTTTTCAAGGTGAGCCGTACGTCGTAAGAGACACAAATGGCAAGTTTTTAAATCTTTTGTTCGAGTTGGGAACCAACAAGTTCACCGGAAGTTATTATGATAATACCTCAGTTGAGAATATTATATTTTGGTATTTTACCAATTTGTGAATTTTATTGATAATTAAAGACAATGTATGTTTATTTTTTTGATTTTTTTCTTTTTTTTTTTTTATATGAAATTATAGCTAATAAAAGAAAATGAAAAATATATTGTGTTATTTTTTTTATATGTTTATAAAAGAAAATATTCACAGATTCAAACACAAATTGTCAAACGTAACGATAATCGTTTTCACAGCCTCCCCGGCAACGGCGCCAAAAATTGATTGATGCTAAACTACACCTTAAAATATATATAATATATAATAAAATATAAAATATATATAGTAAGTGTAATCTAAAACACAATCAATGATACCGAGAAGTAGTATAGAATATTCCCGGGTCGTTAATCCCCAACGAGGTTGTGCTGGAGAATCGATACAGTCGAAAAGATTGAGTTTGAATGAGAAAAATGGATTTGAGAGTGGTGGAAAGTTAAATTTTTTTTTAAACAATAACAAACAAAAACTTTAAGAAAAACCTAAAATTATGAAATTAAACTAGAAAACTAGAGCACGAATCCCGAACAAAGGGGGAAAAACTTAATCTTTAAAATTAAACCCTACGAATAAATTTTTTGCTCTAAACTCTCCATGGAAACAAATAACGAAGAATGAAAAAGACTAGACTGAAAACGGAGGTCGTTTGACCCAAAAACGAGTCAAGGCAAAAACCGCACCCGAACCCGTTCTTTAAAAAGCAAAAAGTGTTATAAAACGACCCTAACGAATTTTTATATTTTTCCTACAAACTATATGACTAAAGAAAATTTTCTAAAAAAGAAAAATATTTTTTTGGATAATTTTTTGTATTTTTTTTTATGATTTTTTAAACTTTAAACTAATTAAATTATAAAAAATACATAAACGACCTTTAAAAATTCCTGAAATTTTACTAAAAATACTTTACGACTATGATTAACCATACTAAAAATGAGAAACAAAAAGTTGCTTATAAATAAGCCCTAAAATAAGCTGTAAACAGCTTATGGCTTAATAGCCAAAAACGCCCTTAAATACCAAGGCCCTTGGGATACTAACGTAAAAGTCCCAAGGGCGCAGCGGTATGTGTGTGTACAAAAAGAGAGGTGTACGAGGGTAGAGACCCGGGTTCGAGTCTTGCTCACCCGGGTCACCCCTTGTCTCCTTTTTTTTTGGAAAAACATTGTGAACCAAAGTTGTTAACTTATTGACTTAACAACTTTCACACACTATGACCTTTTCTAAAACTATAAATAAGCTTAAAATGAGCTTTTTAAAACGACAGCAACTTAAACAAGCTTAAAAGCTAAAAGTGGCTAAGACTTTTGGACATTTGTGAACTAATAAGCTAAAACTTGGGCTAAATAAGCTAAGAGGGGGCCTACACTAACCTAAATAAGCACTAAAGGTCTTAAAGTAATCACTAAATAAGCTAGAAAAGGATATACTATACGAAACTGAAATTGCGCTTAAGAGGCCCTTAAAAAAGCTAAATCTTTTTGGCCCCTTTGTGGAACAAATAAGCTAAGACTAAACTGAATAAGCTTAAGAGGGTTCCTAAGCTAGCCTAAATAAGCAATAGTGTCTATAATGCATAAACTAAATAAGCGGAAAACGGGCTAAATGACAGAACACTAAAACTAAGCTTAAAAGTCTAAAAGCTACACTGGTATAACACAAAATTAAGCAATGAAAATGGCACATACGCATACACAGCATAACAAACTAAAATAAACTATTAGGAACACAATTTTGAGCAATTTGGAGAAAGCTCAATAAGCTAGAAAAGTGGCTTATGGCCCACACAGCAGTACTATCCTTGGAAGGTTAGAACGTTGGTGTGGAAATGGCTTTAGAGTCACACTTTGGCTCTAAAATAAGCAACAAGAAGGGTTCCTTAAGGACTGAGATTAAGGGTACTTATCTAAGAGCTTATTGGCTTTCAAAATAAGCCAAAAGCTAGGGCTTGGTCTTACTAAAAAGCTAGAAAGGAGGGCTTAAAGTTGGCCCCTTAGCACCAGGGGAAAACTAGTGCTAAAACAAGGGCTTAATTGACAGCTTATTTAAAGCTGTCAAATAAGCTCAAATGAAAAGGAAAAGTTGAAACAGATTAATAATACTAGGAAATGGATTTGTGCACAAATTTTAAGAAACTAAAACACTCATAATCCTGCTGAATTTTGAGAGTGAAAAAGGGCTTTTAGTTTTTTAAAAACTGACACTTAAAAACTTGGTGGCTTTGACTCAAAGAGTCAAGTGACACAAAGAGGCTTTGTCAGCTTGTTTAAAACACACAAGAACACTCTTTTTTTAAAACCACAACTCAAAATTACAAGAGCTTATGAAATAAGCTCTTGTAGCTTTTTTTTTAAAAACCACAGTTTCAATTGTTCACTTAGAAAACTTGAATAACAGACTTTTGACTAAAAAGTTTTAGCAAAACAAGCTTAAATATCCTCAAATACTTAAGCTAAAAATCACTTGTGACCCCAACCCATACCAAAACCATTTTTGACCCGTTTTCATTGTTAACCCAAACACCCCCTTAATTTTGCAAAGTGATTTTAAAACCTATAAAAACTGAAGTAAACTAAAAATTTTAAAAGGCTACTACTACTTAAACAATTTTAAACAATAAAAAGGTAAAAAGCATATCAAATAAGCACTTAAAAAGACAATAAGCTAGTGACAGTTTTAAGCTATCTTTGACAGTTTTGGATCAAATTGCATGAGAATGAAATGAAAAGCATTAAAAGGCATATTTAGACATTAATAAACACTAATAAGCACAAAAAAAAACAGTAATAAGCTAAAAAATAAGCTAATAAGCTATTGCTACAGTAACTTTTAAGCAAAATTTAAAAGGAATTGTACCTATATAAAACCCTTGCCAAACAGGGTTTTTGAGACCTAATTAAGCTCTAAAACCTACCCACAACTTATAAATAAGCTTAAACTAAGCAATCCCAATAAGCCTTCCAATTTTGCTTATTCATCCATACTTGATCAATCATATAGTAACTTTGTTCCTTTCTTTTTTTGAATTTTCCTTAAAAGTTTTCTAAAAACAGGTTATAAAAATGGCTTATATTTGAGAGCTTAAAAGGTCTTAAAGGGAAGATTGTAACTTAGAACACAATTGCAAGACTAAAACTGAATTTTCATTAAAAATTGAAGTACAAGTACATAAAAGACTTTAAACTGAAAACTAAAACTTTAAACACTAAAAACTACTTAAAATTACACCCCCAGCCTCAAGGGCTTTGCAATGCTTTAAATAGGAAAAATACTAAAAAAAAAAGAGACTAGGTTTGCTTCTTGGTCTCTTTGTCCTTCTTGCAGTGTGCTTTTTCTTGTAGAACACAAAAGACCTTGTGTGTTTGTTTTGAGAGAGCAAGAACAAACAATCCTGGCCCTCCATTTTTCCTGCCCCCAAGTCGAAGTATTTAACCTTTTATATGATCTTGGTGGGTTGTATGGGTATGCCAACATGGCAAAGCCCCTTTTTAGGTGGGAAAGATAGTGGAGAGGAAGGGGGATGATTGTCCATGGGGTTGTTTGGGTTTGCAGGATAAAGGGGAGGAAGAAATCCCGTGACTTGTTTGGGGGGAAAAATAGGCGGGAAAAGGGGTTATAAAAAGGTAGGGGTGCAGGCAAAATTTTTAGGGTAATGGCAAGATTGGCCCCTCATGGTATATGTGTTAATAACACATATCGTCCTTGTTAATGAAAAGTTTGGGGACTTGGCAGTTTCAGTCCCCAAAGGTTATACATGGAGTTGCAGTACACGTCCTTGTTAGTTATAACTCTTTGACCTTGGCAGCTTTGGCCCTTGTGGTATTTCTTTGCCAAATTGGCAGCTTTAACCCTCCTCTTTGTTTCCTTCTTTTCTTCTTTTAAGACAAGTTTAGGGATTTAACAAGTTTAGTCCCTAAACTTGTTTTTCTTGACTTTTTGGCTTCGGGTTTGTCGGGGTTGACTTGGGTTGACTTTTTCAAACTTGGGCTTGGACTTGACTTTGTCTTTTTCCTGCTTTTCCATTCCGTGTCCGGTTTTGTCGTTTTGGCTTCGTTTTTCGTCCTTTTCTTAGATATCCGTTCCTGCACAACACAATTAGCAAAACAAGCATATATTTGGCATTTTAAGTCCGTTTTTGGTTATTTTAGCTTGTTTTTAAAGGTAAAAGGTATGTGTAATTAAGCACATACCACTAGGCATAGGTCGTCTCTTTCATTCCCAATGTGTCAAGAACAGTACTTCCAAACAGTACTTCAAGTAGTATAAATACCCCAGCATTTACTGCTTGAAAGGCAGGGTTTTTTACCACACACACACATTTATTACTCATAGCCCCTTCGGCTCTTGCAAAAGTACTTACTTTCACGCCCGAGCTTGGTCCTGGGTCAACACCCGGGGCGAGCTAACGGGTTTTCTGTCTTACTTTCAGATACTTAGGTGGATTACTCGTCTAGAAGCGTGGGAACTCTCCTATTTCCTCTAGAACGGTAAATTACTTAAACAAATTGGCGCCATCCGTGGGACGTCTGATCTTATCTACCAAGAATGACTAGTCCCGCTAGAGGTGGAGCTCCGGAGGGTCAAGACGACCGAGAAGGAACTCCCCCTCTAACAAAAGAACAAATCGAAGGGCACATATCCGCCATGAAGTCTATAATCAAAGATCACAACAAGCGAAACAAAGCTAACCCGATACGGCTGAACTTCGAGATAGAAGACCAAGACCCCAATGAAGATCGCATTGTGAAGGGAAAGGAGATTGATGATGAAGATTTAAGTAAGCCTTTCAAAGAAACATTAAAGACGCCCTTTACGCGAAGAATAATCGAGTTCTCTGGTCCAGAATATAGCATGCCAACCAACATCGCATTGTACAACGGGTCCACTGATCCGGCAGACCATTTGAATCGTTTTGTGGGGGCTGCGAACTCGGGGGAATGGCCCATGCCGGTATGGTGCCGAATGTTTCAGCAAACACTGGACGGATCAGCCAGGGGATGGTTCGAGAGCCTTTCCCCCAATAGCATAGATGAATGGTGGAGGTTGAGAGAGGCTTTCACCACTAGATATTCAACCAGGAAAGCGTGTTATAAAGAACCTCACGAAATCACCAAGATAGTGAGGAAAGCCAATGAAACCCTAACGGCATTCAAGGAAAGATGGACTGTGGAGACAGGATTCATCATTGGTGTTCCAGAAGTTATGAAGATTTCATCATTCATGGACTCTGTTAAGTCCCCCGAATTAGCCAAGCGTTTTGCTAGTAATGTGCCCAAGACGGCATAAATGATGAAACGTTTAGATGAGTTCGTAAGGGCCGAGGAGGCGTACGCCCTTGCGGAATTACCGCCAGGAGAATCACGAGACATCCATCGTCGATTGTCTTTTCCGGCAGGATCACGAGACGTCCACCAACGACTGACTTTTCCAGCTTCCAGAAGAGACGACCGAGACGGTCGGAACAGCCCGGGAAAAGATTTCCGAAAGGGCGACTATAGAAATTCTTACAAGGTCAGAGACAACTTCAGTACAGGAAGACACAGAGATTACAGAGCTCCATACCCCCAAAGGGAGCAAACAAACAGAGCCGTACCGGTACTTTCATTAGATTCCTTGACGAAGTGCCCTAAAGAAATACTGGCAACGGAAACGCAACTGCAATTACCACCACCAAGACCTGTGGCTAATCCGTTAAGGACGGGCGACCCGGACAAATATTGTGATTATCACCAGGACAAGGGTCATCACACAAATGACTGTATCCAATTAAGAAAGCAACTAGAAATCGCCTTAGAATCGGGAAAGCTGAATCACTTGATGAAAGACCTGAGGCAGAGGGTGGAAAGGAGACAAAACAGAAACCCTCTAGTGCAGAAGGTAATTAACATGGTCAACGTTCACTCTTCTAAAAAGAAGAAACGAAAGGACCGCGAAGCAACGGAGTCTTGGATGAACACCCCTATCTCTTTCCCACCAATTATGACGGATGATGCGTCAGACGAGCCACTGATAATAGAAGCAGAGGTTGAAGGATATCTTGTAAGGCGGGTCTATGTGGACGAAGGATCATCGGTGGAGGTCATGTTCGAACATTGCTTCGAGAACCTTCCGGAGAAAGTGAGGGCCGGACTCAGGGAAACTAGAACGGATTTGGTGGGTTTCGCAGGGGAGGTAGCGAAACCCTTGGGAAAAATTGACCTGGAAGTACGCTTCGGGAATGAAGGGTTGAGCCGGAGGACATCAATGAAATTCATAATCATCCGCGCACCATCTCCTTACAATGTAATACTTGGGAGACCAGGATACTACATGCCATCCCGTCAACTATTCATTCAATGATCAAATTTCCAACTCCAAAAGGAATAGCTACTTTGATCGCTCGAACAATCACAATTGCTGAATGCCGACTCAGAGAAGAGAAACAGATGATAAGGGAAGAAACGCCCCAAGAAGAAGAGGGCGTGGATGTTACCGAGCAGATAATTGTCAACCCCAGCTTTCCAGACCAGATGGTCACCATTGGAGGAAGACTCTCCAAGGACTGTAAGGAGCAACTGAAAACGCTTCTGAAAGGCAACATGGAGGTGTTCGCTTGGGAACCTGCCGACATGACTGGGGTCCCTCGAAAGGTCATAGAGCATGCTCTCAATGTAAACCCTTCCCTCGATCCAGTATGTCAAAAGAGAAGAACCTTCTCCCCAGAAAAAAGCAGGGCAGTTACTAAGGAAGTAACCGAATGGATCAAAGCAGGGATAGTCCGTCCGGTCAAATACCCGACATATATCTCCAACCCAGTCTTAGTCAAGAAGTGTGACGGATCCTGGAGAATGTGCATCGATTTCAAAAACCTGAACTCGGCATGCCCAAAGGATTATTATCCTTTACCCAACATAGACTGCAAAGTTGAAGCGGTTATGGGTTTCAAGTACAAGTGTTTCTTGGATGCCTACAAAGGTATATACAAGAAAAAGAAACCTCGAAGGGTATACAAACATACCAGCTAGGTTAGAGCGGACCACGGGAACAAGGTCTTGGACAGCCGTCTTCTCAGGATTCAGGGCAGGAACGGGAGTCTCAGTCAGTCTGGTCTCATCGGCAGGATGAGTCTCAACCGTTTCTCCGTGTCCTCCCGACTCGTCGAAGCTCTCGTCATGATCTGCAGCATAATTATGAATGGATGTGTTAGCAGAATCGTGACGAGGGACGCTGACATGTTCGTCTTCTCGAGACTCGGCAGTTCCCGCATCGTCAACATCTTTCAGCAGGAAGGAGGGATTGGGTGCCACAGTTCGAAGAGGACTCGCGGAAGAGGCCTCCTCAGTAGAATCCTCCTCCTCAGCACGGACAGCAGAAACCTTACGTCTCTTCGTCTTCCCCTTCGAACCACCTTCACCATCAGCAGCTCTTTTTCTTTCGGCTCGCTTCTTAGCGGCCGCACGGGCTTTCCTTTCCCTGATGGCAACAATTTATGGATCAAAATTTCCACTTCTCTATAACCTGCAGATCTTTTCCGGAAGAGATTGGTTAACAGGTAAAAAAATAAAGAAAAAGAAAAGGAAGGACCGGTGGTACGTTGGGTAATAGCATCCCGAGCAGAAAGGGCATCACCCTGCTCAATAGTAGCACCATCCAGGAAGGGAAATCGTAGATACTCAGACATCGTGACAACTGCAAAGTGAGAAAAGCGATTCAGGAAAAAGAAAAAGCATACCCTCCAACAAGAGAAAGGGAAGGGGCCATAAATAAATAATAATGGGTCATTACCGTTTCCCTCGGTATCTTTGAAAACTGGAAGAAATCCAGAGAACTCCCAAGTGGTGGCCAACCCGGCATGAAAAAGTAATCCGGAAGGTACGGGTCTAATATCGATGCTTTGATTGGTCAACGTCACAACATCAGAGGCATGGAAGCCATCGGTAGGAAGAGGATCGTGTATGTCCAGGAATCGGATGCATCAAGCCATATCTGAGGAATAGCTCTTCGATCCAGAAAGAAAAACCTTTTCTTCCACCCTTTCAAACCAGAAAAGGTCTCGTTTAAAATCTTCCCACCGGATCCCGGACCAACCCTCCTCTCAAAGGTAAACCAATCCCCTTGTTTGCCGATTTTATAAAACACTCGGAACAAGTTCACCGAAGGGACGATATGTAGACTCCGACAATATAGCTCGAACAGGGTCAGCCGAGTCAACCCTATAGGTACTAACTGAGAGATGTGCACACGGAAGTGGTCAAGCACAGCCAAAAGAAGGGTGGAAAACGGCACCCTAACTCCAGAAAACTCAAAATATTGTTCGTAAAGACCTATAAAGTCATCCGTTAACTTATCCATAGTCCATTCGGCAGTAAGGGCCACCGGATGCAAATCTAGAGGAATGTTATGCTTGAAGGCCAAAGCCTTTACATCCTTGGCAGTCATGGTAGATGAGTAGGAATGCATGTCAGACTTAACAGGCGGGACGACCTCCACGTTTTGATCCTCTTCGGACATTTTCAAAGATACCGGAGGGGACAAATTATCAAAAATACAAAGGAAGGAGTATATACCTGAAAACGCGAAGAGCAAAAAGAAGAAGAGACGTTCGGCTCAAGATTTTACACGCAGTAAAAAGAAGCGGTGGGCTATTTATAGGCAAAGCATTGGGCTTTGGGCCATGGCAACATGTCACACAGCTGGCAAGGCCCAATCTTGACCCTCCGTTGCAAGGTGCGCGCCACGCGTACGTCCTAGATGAAAAGGGACGAAAGCAAGTAATGAATTTTAACCCACTGTAATTATGGGTTTTGTCCCATATTCATCAAGGAAGGCATAAAAAAGGGGAGGGAGAGGAAAGAGATGAAAACGGAGAAGACGAAAACAAGAGCAATGATTCCGGTCCTTTCAACTGAGCACTTTTAAGTATCACTCTAATAGTTTGCGACTATTAAAGTCATACTGGGGGGGACATGTCCGCGTATATACCGGACGGGCCCCATATCCGAACGGGTCGTACGGGTCCGGACGGGCGTACTACATCAACCTGAAAGAAGACAAAACATTAGACTCGATAAAGAAGGACACCTCTTTAAACTGTTGGACAATAACAAGCACTTATGCAACATCGCTATCCCGGGAATTAAGGAGCGATGTCTCCAAGGATTACCGACACCCAGGGCAAAGGCTAGGCATAGGTCGTCTCTTTCATTCCCAATGTGTCAAGAACAGTACTTCCAAACAGTACTTCAAGTAGTATAAATACCCCAGCATTTACTGCTTGAAAGGCAGGGTTTTTGACCACACACACACACATTTATTACTCATAGCCCCTTCGGCTCTTGCAAAAGTACTTACTTTCACGCCCGAGCTTGGTCCTGGGTCAACACCCGGGGCGAGCTAACGGGTTTTCTGTCTTACTTTCAGATACTTAGGTGGATTACTCGTCTAGAAGCGTGGGAATTCTCCTATTTCCTCTAGAACGGTAAATTACTTAAACAACTACGGTGGGGGAAAATGATGGTGTTCGAAATATATTGATACGCCTGTGGATATGCACAAGGACTTCATGATGGGTTGGAATAACCATCATACTTATCAGTTATTTAGGATATGTGTTTAGGATAAGTATTTGTTATGTTTTAGGATAAGTCTTAAGTTTGTGTGAGTTATCACATAACTAGTATTTAAGGTTTCACAATGTAATCAATTAAGCAATCAATGAAGTTTGTCAAATAAATTGTCTAGTCTTCTCTCTATATTCTTAAGGAGCTCGCACACGCTTGAAGTGGTGCTACTATCCCGATACAACCCAAACCGGATCGTATCAACTGGTGCTTTCATTGAGAGTCCTCGTTGAGGGCTTCCAATCTTAGTTCCAAAAAAAAAGTTATTGTCCATCGATTACTATTCACCAAACACTATTCATCGAGGGTTACTGTTCATCGGCAAAAAAATGTTCTTCGAGTTACGGTTTATGATATCGGACGGTAGTGATCAAGACGCGAGATACGCACTTTCTAAACTATTGCAAAGGGGAACGGTAGCCGAATATGAGAATGAGTTTTTGATGCTTATAAAACGAGTTGAGGAACGGGCTGAATAGGAAATCCATCGTATCCGTATATGATAACTCGAGGTACGCCTCCCTCAGATACTTCCTCATCGGTACCCCAAAAGACTCTCCCGGGTTTAGAGTCGGTGTAGACCAAAGTGTATGTAACAACGGAACCTTCTGAATCCGACATGACTAAATCTGAAAATCAAAAGTAGCTTATATAAGTATAATATATAAGACTCTTACCGTAATATACGTAATATGCATCATAAACACGTATATCATATACTGAAACACTTAGTATTCCCTACTAATGTAACTCTATAACTCACACACTAAAACACTCAGTATCCCTACTAATGCACTCGATAGTGTGCGACCGTCCCTTGATACTGGTTATAGTTTAGACCAAAAACTTTTTGACCTAGTTCTCTATAACCTTGGCTCTGATACCAATCTGTAACACCCTCAAATCTGAGTATGCAGCGGAATATTGAATATCCGAGGGCGTTACATTATCGGTCAATAGCACAATATATAAGAACGACCACTAAGTGTGACGTTTAAAAGATACATTGGATAAACAAGTTTATTCGTTTATTTACTTATGCACAGGCTTTAAATCGTTATAGATAAAGTTATAGACTTTGACATTTAGTAATTGTTCACATAACAAATATTATGACTCGAATCTCTAGCTTTGACATCCCAAAAGACCTCCAATGTATCCGGATTCTCATGCACCTCCCCCCCTATCGACCTGAAAAAACATGCTTTTAAACGTTCAACATAAGGTTGGTTGAATTCATAGGTTTAATGGAACCAAAAGTAGGACCGCAGGATTCAACGGTATGATTTAAGCAAACAGATGTAAACATCATCAAAAAGTAATTATTGTTCTGCTAAGGCCTATGACACCGATGCTCGACCATTCTCGTGTGCATTTATTGACAGAATAACTGCCCTTTCGATGTTCTACCGAACATCCTTAACGACATGGTATACGTTGTTGTCGGTACACCGGACAGTGAGCGCTACGCACCCAATCGGGGGATGTCAATCCAAATTGATTATTTATAACATTCACGCTCGTATAATGTAATTCCCACTATGACTATGCAATTTGACAGTTCATGATAATGGACTTAGTCGGGTTTATCGATTACTTAGGTTAAAACATAACAATGTATAAATGTACATTGCGTCAGTTCTGGTCAAAACAAGCATGTTATCACCCCAATGATATAATTCATTTATATAAATTGTAAAAAATGTGGGGCTAATGAACTCACCTTAGCAGGTAGTTCCCAGTTTGATATAAATATCCAAGCAGGTATCGAAACCACACCGTCAAATACCTAAGTAAATACGGTCACGTCTTAGTTTACATGTTTTAAACTAACGACTCTATATATAAACTAAATTCCATTTTAAGTTTATATATACTGTTATCACTTGTTTTTATATATACTGTTATCATTTAAGTATATATACTGTTATCACTTGTGTGGTGGTGCCCACGATTAATTTTATTTATCATTTCGTTGTATCTTGAAAACGTGAAATCGTTATTTAATAAATATACTTTATTTATTAAAATCGTTATTAATTAAACCCGTTTATAATCCGAATATATTTATATTCGATTGTCTCGTTAAATGTTTTAATTAATCCCTGGCTCATAAAATACTCTAAAGTATTTTATTTTACAATATAAACACTAGGTAAAAAAAACAATATTATTATTTACGTTTTAAACCTTATAGTTTCAAAATGTCATAACTAGACCCTATAATTTACCATTTGTGCATTCCTAGCTTTAAATAAAGAAAAGAAATAGCAATGAGTTTAAAAGAAAAAAAAAATTAAGATTGGACTAGGGTGGGGCGTGCCCTCTGGCGTAGCACCGAAACAACAAAAAAAAATTGAAAGTCAACAGTGGCTTATGCCACTTTCTCTTTTCTTTCTTTCCTTTTGAGTAAACATG
>BQNB010012747.1:0-78562 GCA_026074375.1 Tanacetum coccineum | reverse complement strand
AAGCATATTCTCGGTTTTGAATATTGGTATAATTTCGTATTTGAGTGCGACATATACTTTGATTTTAATTCACGACGTAAGTTTATTCTCGGTTTTAAATATTGGTATAATTTCGTATTTGAGTGCGACATATACTTTGATTTTAATTAACGACGTAAGTTTCAGCCTTAGTTTTGATAAGCGAGGTGCGCTTGGTTTTGTTGTTTATATGATCCCCAACTAAGTTTGGATTGATCATCCATTTTAGAAAATTTCTCGGGAGGACGACGTAATAATTATTTTAATCGGATATATTCCATGACGTACATTGTCCCTTATGAAGAACGCGACTATAAAAGTTAAAACGATGTGATATGGTTTTGTCGAATATATTTTCGTGACTTGTTTTTGCCTCTTTTGATAAGAGCTACAATGATTTTGTTTTGATTTCGTGGGTATAATTTACCGCTTGTTTTGTTGACTTTCCATCCGGAATAGTCAGAGTGAATATTGTATCGCATATTTATTTTGAAAGAACGTAGGAGTCTGCGTGATGACGAGAAGCCATCATGCCACGAACGAATGATGAGACGAGTAAGAAGGACCGAGCACCGGGACGGCGCTCCCTTAAGGTAGGTGGAATGTAACAACCTGAGTTTCACGACACGTATGACGATCGCGAATTCGACGTCATAATTATTATTTTATAAATTCGTGTGAGCGAACGTCGACATTTAAATTTTTATTTGTCGTAACGTAAATAATTATCTTCGTATTTTATTGCGAATGGGAATTTAAAATATTTGCTTTTGACGTCTCGCGAGTCGACGTTTGATCGCGCGCTCGTTAATCGTTTGTTATTATGAGTATCATAAAGCTACAACGCGCCCCGTTGTTATTTTCTTGACCGTAAATTATTACTTTTAACCTTGTCACCTTTGTACCTTGTCCGTGATCAAAACCCGCGTTTAATGATGCCTTGCACTTAAATTGTGTCTAGCTCACTTTTATTTTAATGTCTACACAAGGAAATGCAAGTAATAAAATTAAAAAAAATATGATTCCCTCCCCCTAGCTCCTATGTAGCCGGCAATAGAGCAACACACACAACCCCCAAAACTTTTATTTCCCAATACATGCATAATCATTTCAAAGTTTGCCTTCCAATTGTTGTACTAACCCCATTTGGTAACTTCAAAGCAAAAAACACATAGTTTATAAACTTGTTTCCTCCTAATCTCCCTTCCATCTTTTCATGTACCACTTCACAACAAACAAGAACCAAAATAACACTATACAAGTTTCATTTTTTGAGTTTTACCACTTAAATACATTCAAAACATCACTAAAAATAGTGCGAGGTTGATAAATGAAATATCAATTTTAATTGGTTATCTTCCTCCCTCGTTCTTTTGGTTCGAACGACACCATAAACATTCCCACAAATATTGTCATTTGATTTTCCAATCATCATACACATCATTGTTATGATGATTTCTATGCATCCTCAAAGAAAAATGAGACATCAATAAGGTTTTGTGTGAAGTCGAATTATTATTATAAGAGTAAATTGCATAAATCGTCCTAAAGGTTTGCCAAATTACTCTTCGTCCCAAACATTACGAAAGTGCAAAGATCGTCCCTGTGGGGAAACCTTTGGTGCAAGTATCTCCCCTGTGGGGAAACTTTGGGGAATCCTTTGGTGCAAGTATCGTCCCTTCGGGGACGATACTTGCACTAACGGTTTCCCCACAGGGACAATCCTTGCACTTTCGTAACGTTTGGGACGAAAGATGCAATTTGGCCAATCTTTAGGGATGATTTAATGCAATTTACTCTTTTAATAATATTCGACTTCACACAAAACCTTATTGCATGTCCATTTTTCTTTGATGGATGGTCATAGAATCATCATAACAATGATGGGTGATGGTTGGAAAAATCAAATGACAATATTATGGGGGGTTTGTGGTGCCGTTCGAACCAAAAAGAAAAGAGGGAGGAAGAGAACCAATTAAAACATGATTTCTTATCCACACTAGACTATTTTTTAGTGAGTTCTGAATTTTCAATTTTTTTTAGTGTTAATAATCATAAAATGAAACTTGTATGTGGTGTGTGAGAATGTGCTGAAACAAGAGGAAGGGAAGAAAGAGGACACAAGTTTAAACTATGTGTATTTGCTGATTACACAAAAGAGGTTATACCAACATTTTAAAGCAAACTTTGAAATGAATATGCATGTAATTGGGAAAAAAACTTTTTGGAGTTGTTGTGTTGCTCTATTGCCCGGCTACATAGAACTTGGGGAGGGAATATATTTTTTTTTAATTTTCTTACATGCATTTTCCTTGTGTAGACAATAAAATAAAAGTGAGTTAGACACAATATATAAGTGCAAGGCATCATTAAACGCGGGTTTTTGAACACGACAAGGGTACAAAGGGACAATGTTTAAAAAGTAATAATTTACGGTCAAGAAAATAACAACGGGGCGCGTCGTAGCTTTTTATGATACTCAAAACGATTAACGAGCGCGCGATCAAACGTCGACTCGCGAGACGTCAAAAGCAAATATTTTAAATTCCCATTCGCAATAAAATACGAAGATAATTATTTACGACAAATAAAATTTTAAATGTTGACATTCGCTTACAAAAAAAACTCGTAAAATAATAAATGATGACGTCGAACAAGCAAAAACCGTCATACGCGTCGTGAAACTCAGGTTGTTACTTTCCACCCACCTTAAAGAAGCGCCGTCCTCGGTGCTCGGTCTTTCTTTCCCGTCTCATCTCTCTTCCGTTGGATGGCTTCTCGTCATCACGCAGACTCCTACGTTCTTTCAAAATAAATATGCGATACAATATTCGCTCCAACTATTCCGGATGGAAAGTCAAAAAAACAAGCGGTAAATTATAGCCACAAAATCAAAACAAAATCATAGTAGCTCTTAGCAAAAGAGGCAAAAACAAGTCGCGAAAATATATTCGACAAAACCAAATCACGTCGTTCTAACTTTTATAGTCGCGTTCTTCATAAGGGACAATATACGTCACGGAATATATCCGATTGGAATAATTATTACGTCGTTCTTCCGAGAAATTTTCTAAAATGGATGATCGATCCAACTTAGTTGGGGATCATATAAACAACAAAACCAAGTGCACCTCGCTTATCAAACCAAGACTGAAAATTACGTCGTTAATCAAAATCGAAGTATATGTCGCACTCAAATACGGAATTATACCAATATTCAAAACCGAGAATATGTGATAACCTTTAAAACTAGCCTTTTTGTATATATAAATTATAATAAATATATAAGGATAATTTCAAGATTATAATTCAATTATAGTACGATAAGTATTCCGAAAGATTCAAAGAAAATTCCTTTTGACCAAAGGATAAATCAAAAATCCCCCGGGTCGTTCTCCCAACGAGGTGCGTATTGAAAATCGAAGACGTTTGTGATCGCGTAAATTGAATGGATTAAGGATTTTTGGATTTTGTTTTTATAATTCTATGATTAAAATGCAAAAACGATTAAAGAAAAACTAAAAACGAAAGCTAAAAGTGATTAAAAGCTAAAAACGAGAACCGGACCCGAATCCCGTTCTTTAAAAATTGAAATTTTGCAAAAATAACCCTACGAAAGTAATTTTATTTTTCCTAGGTGAAAAATGATAAAAGAAAATTTAAAAAAAAGAATTATATTTTTTTGACTTTTTAATAATTTATTATGAATTAAAAACGATTTTAAAAAAGAAAAATTAATTAAAAATATTAAACTAATGAGGAAAATTATGAAAAAAATACAGAAAAGTAGATTAAGACATGCTGGTTCTATGAAAAATAAGAGTTTCAAAAAAGGGCTTATAAATAAGCTGAAATAAGCAAAACAGTGGCTGAAGGGCTTAAAAGATAAAGTGTGTATAAAGAATAAATGATGCAAACATAAACTGAAAAAGACCCAAGGGCGTTTTGGTAGCAGAGTGTGTGTGTGAGGTGTTGAGTATGCAAGGGGGAGGTCCAGGGTCCGAACCTTGGGTCTCCCTTTTTGATAAAAATATTTTTTTCCTTTTTTTAAAACTTGTAAAACATACAAAAATAAGAAACTTTAAAAAAGACAACTTTTTACAAAACTTAAAATAAGCTGGAAAATAAGCAACTTAAAAAGGCTTGCAGAAAGGCTTTTTATACTAAAAGGCTAAAAATGCTAACTGGTGAGCTACTTAGGGACAAATAAGCTAGAGGAAAAACAAAATAAGGAAACACAGCTAATCAACTACTTTTAATAAGCTAGTAAAGCAAAAATAAGCAAGGGAAAATAAGCAAATAAAAGGGCAGTTTAAGCTATAGATACTAAGGACCAAACAAGCTAACTGTTAGGTCTAATTAGAACAAATAAGCAAGCACAAATTAGAAATAAGCAAAAACAGATATGCTACTAATCCTAATAAGAAAATGAAAACAAAAATAAGCAAGTAAAACAGACAAATAAGCACAAAAAGGTTAAATAAGCTAATGGCAAAAACTGTTGGGTAAACAGCCTTGGGGACAAACTTTGGGCTTATTTTTAAGCCCAAAGATGGAACCTTATGGGCCTAAGGCTTATACCAGCTTAAAGCACAGCTTAATGGCTACTAAAATAAGCAAAGAAATCAAAGTTTGAAATTCTAAAAAGCTAGAAAAAGGTGAAGTGAAAATGGGCTGTCACAAAGACTATGCAAATTTTTGGTTTTCTTGAAAAGCAACTAGCAATAAGCAGGCCTCAGAATAAACTAGTAAATAAGCTCAAAATTGAAAAAACAAGTTAAAACAGATGGAGACTAGCTAGAAAAGAGCTTATGCTCAAATTTTGAAGTTCTAAAAACCATTTTAATGATTTGATTTTTAAGGAAGAAAAAGGCACTTTTGTAACTAAAAATGACTTGACAAAATTTTTGACAGAAAATTAACAAAACAAAAGTAAACCCTATGGACTTTTACTACTCTATTTGGACACGACACAAAATAAGACTCAAGAGCAGGTTTAAAAGATTTTAATCAAATAAGCTCAATGAAACGGTTTTGTCATCAACAGTTTTGAGCACTACTAAAAAAAACTTTAAAAACAACCTTGAGGCCTTGAAATCTTTAAAACAGACTTAAAATAACTTAGAAAAATGCTTGTGAAATAATCCTAAATGGCCCATGATAGCAGTATTTATATACTATAAAATATATATTAATATTCCAAAAGAGCAATTAAGAACTTTCCTAAAGTCTCCCTTAAGAGAAGCCCACTCTAAAAGATATATATATAATATATAATACGTATATTTAACCGGGAAGAATGATCACCCGGGTCGTTTCCCCAACGACTTGTGAAATTGAAACCTTGCTTTAGCTTGGATTATGATTTGAATGAGAGAAAAGATATTTTTGAGTATTTATAACTACTAAATAAAAGCAACAATTAAAATGAACAATTAAACACTTAAACTAATTAACTGGAGTAAATAAAACGTGACAAATAAGCAAATATACTAAAATTAACTCCTAAAAATGCAAACTAAATTTCTAAACCTAAAATAGGACAAAATAAAATTTTAAGAGAAAGAAAAATAATTTTTTTGATTATTTTTGAATTTATTATTATTTAAAAACTAGTTTAATCTAATTAAATCTAAAAAATAGCAAGTCAAGTTCTAAAAAATTAGAAAAATGATTTTTAAACTTAGAAAAGTATAAAATAACATAAAAACTCAGAAAACTATTTTTAAAATTAAAATCCTATTTTTAAAATTAAAAATAAAAGCTCAAAAATGAAAATAAAAATCTAAAAGAGGTGAAAATGATTTTTCTTAATGTAAAACTAAAAGTAATTTTTATAAATCTAAAAACTATTTTTTTGTAATTTTCTGAAATTTTTTTCTATTTTTTATGATTTTTCGAAAATTTAAACTTTAGAAAAATGATTAAAAAATAAAATTCTAAATGGAAAAATATGAAAAATTCAGGGAAAATCTAAAATGCAACAAGGAATCAAGGAAAAATAAGAATAACGAAAAAAAAACTCAAATAAGCCTGAGATTAGGCCAATTAAGCTACGGCTTATTAAACTAAAAGGAAAAGTAAAATGTGTTTAAATATTTAAAGAGATGGGACAATAATGAATTGTCCCACCTAGCACAATGGTAAACACGTTTGGTATGAGAGTGAGAGGTCCTTAGTTCGAAGCTGGCAACACCCCCCTTTTTGCTTTTTTTTTAAATTTTTGAAAAACAAAAGCTCAAGCTTATAGATGACACTTTCTTAAGCTTTTTAATGAAGGAGACCTAAGCTGAAACTCACAAATAAGCTCATAAAAAACTCTTAAAGCTGCTGTTACAGAATGTTCTCTTTTAAGGGCTTAAAAACTCGTTTTGACTAAAAAGCTTAGTCACACTTTAAAATAAGCTCAAATCTAAAAACTAAAACTAATCCTAGAAGCTTATGATATGAGGAAGCTTATTCTAACAAGCTACCTTAACTGGAAACTCTTAATGCCAATTAAATTTGAGGATTAAAACAGCTAACTCATAAACAAACTCAAAAAGCTTAAAATCAAGAAAAACTTCTCAGAAAAGGAAATTTAAAACTTAAAAATCCAATAAGCTCAAATGCTTATTAAGCAAATTCAGAACCTTAGCTTTTGAAAGCTAGTTAAACAACTATTAAGCTATGAATCTAACTTATAAAACCTAATCCTATAAGCTAAAATTCAGAATTAAAAGCTACTTGATATGACCTACTCTTTTTGGCTTTTTGGATTTTTTTGAAAACTTTTAATCTAAATTATCTTAACTAATTAAGCTAGAAAATGAATGGCAAGTCCTAATCTATATTAAGCTATGACTATTCTATAACCTCTATGAAAAATAACGGCCATAGACCTACAATTTAGCTAAAATGAGGCTCAAAAGATCAACAGATCTTACATGCAGTTAGAACTCCTGATGCAAATAGCTAGGAACAAAAACTAAATGCAGGTTACCAAAGGGTAAACTGCACTATGATGGCTTTATTGGGGACAAAATAAACTCAAAACAAACAAGGACTCAAGCTCACAAGAGCTTGCATCAAATTAAGCAGCAAGATTAAGCTACTAAACTCTCTAGTGCAGGCACACTAAAAATCAAAGCCATAAAAAAAAACCTTTTCTTAACAAATTGTTTAAAATAGTATTTTAAAAAAACTCTTTTCTTATTGTTTTAAAATGAATTACAATTGACTTAAGCAAAAATTAAACTTACTTTGATTTTGATGGTCAAAATAGATAATGCCAAACACTTCTTTATTTTGTATTTTCGATTTTTAGACAGAATTTAGGCAAATAAGAACTAAAACAGATGTTAGATTAACCTATATTTTAAGGACTAATGAGGCAACTTTAAATAATTATTAGCAGATATAACAATCAATAATAAGCTAAAAAGCAAAAATGCAAATATTTTTAGACTCTTTTATGTTATCTAAGTCAAAATATGAACTACTAAAACTACACCTATAAAAACTAAAAAAGATAGTAAATCATGATTAATAAGAAGATAGAAACGATTACAAAATAAGCCACGCGTGGTTGATGAACGCTAAAATACACATCTTTTATAACCCGGAAAACATTATAAAAGAACTAAAAACACTAAAATATGATTATTTATGTGGCAAGTATGTTTGGTTTGTGTTTTTATGTCTTACAGGTACAAAGGATTGAAAACGAAGCAAAAATGGTTAAATTCGGGTGACTTTCGACGACGTTTTCACGTTTATCGAGGTTCAAACGAAGTCGTGAATATTCCTCGATCACAGCCATGGAATGAGCATGATAAAAAAAGAGTTCCAACGGTACCGGCCTTTTCCTATATTTAAACCTTTTTATTTTGAACCTTATTCGTCCTCGTATGAACCTTTAGTTTAAATGGACCTAGACAATTTAATGGGCTTATATATTAAATTTTGCATATCATTATATGAGGCTATGCTTGGCACATCGGTAGTGTGCATAGCCTCTTATCCAAGAGGTCACCGGTTCGAAACATGCTGAGGGTTTATCCCCTAATTATCCACGTCAGCTGCCACGTGGAGCCACGTGGCGGACCCGACAAGAACTCGACCCGAACTCGACCCGGACCAGACCCGATCTCGACCTGATCCAGACCCGAACCTGACCCGGCCCAATACCCGGCCATGACCCGCTGGTTAACCGGTGGTCCGGCGGTGGTCAACGGTGGTCCGACGCCATTGACCGTCGTTGACCACCGCGACCGTCCTTGACCGCCGCCGTTGACCGGTGGTCCGGCGGTGCTGACCACCGTTGACTGCCGCCGTTGACCACCTTTGACCGGTAGTCCAGCGGCGGTTGACCGACGGTGACGGAATAGTGTTTACGCCACGTGGCACCGCTCAGGTGGTGGACAAGAGGACATCTAATGATTGAATGTAAGATTGGCCAGGTACGAGGTACCAGACTGACATGTCAGGTGACATGTGAGTCAATGGTACGAGGTTGCAGGGACACGTACTAGTACGTGGTACTGTGTCAGCGTGGCTGGCTGGACCAACTCAGAGCGTGACACGTTGCGTGTGTAGTTACGAGTGTGCGTGTGTCAGTACGAGGTCAGGCGTGTATGGATCCGTGCCAATCATTGGCAATCATGAGGCGGTTGGTGGAGTGCAAAAAGACTATAATACCCCCAGGATTTTTTTATTTTATTTTTTTTTTTTATTTATTTTTTCAATTTTTTAATAATTAATTTTTTTCTTTTTTTTTTTTATTTTTTTTTTTTTTTTTTTTTTTTATTTTTTTTTTATTTTTTTTTTTTTTTTTTTTTATTTTTTTTTTTTATTTTTTTTTTTTTTTTTTATTTTTTTTATTTTTTTTTTTTTTTTTTTTTTTTTATTTTTTTTTTTTTTAATTTTTTTTCTTATTTTTTTCTATTTTTTTTTTTTATTTTTTTTCTGATTTTTTTTTTTTTTATTTATTTCTTTATTATTTTTTTTTATTTTCTTTTTTTTTTATTTTTTTTTTTTTTTTTTTTTTTTTTTTTTTTATTTTTTTTTTTTTTTTTTCAAGCAATATGTGTGGTGGAGTACTTGAAATGACGAAACTGCCCCTCCCACTTGGTGGCTTTAAATGGTCGACAAACAGCTGTTTGGAGATAGATATAGTTGTAGTTTTAGTTTATTTCAAAAATAGTGTACGTATAATTTGGGTCTAGTATTAGATTAGCTTATTATAGCTTATTGTGAAAGCTTTTATAGCTTAATTAGCTTATTGTAATCATCACTTTTTAGCTTATTAATGAAGATGTTTTTAAGATTGAAGTGCTTATTGTCTTATGGCTTATTCTTTTTCAAATCCTCTATTTTCTTTTTAAGCTAGTTATGGTTTATTATTGCTTCTAGTTTTCTCCTAGCTTATTTCTTACTTCAAATAAGCATTCCTTTGGCTTATTTTATTTAGATCTTAGCTTAATATTATCCAAATACAGTTTTTGCTTTTTTTTCATTTTCTTTTCTTATTTTAGCTTATTCTTTCTTATACTCGATTCGACATGCTATAAGGTGTCATGAGTCTTCTACTCGGTTTATTCTTTAAGTCTTGAAGCACCTTGTTTTCGAGAGCTTATTATTTCAGGTTTAGTATGACTCTAAATCTTTTTAGTAGTTAAAGTGCTTCTAAATTGGCTTTTTTTAATTTTAGATCTAGTTTAATAAATAGTTTTTAAAAGTGCTTATTAGATTAAATCTGAGTTTGTTTTTACAAATTTCGTTTTTAAATTCTAGGATTCTTTTTTCTTAGATCTAATCCTTAAACATATCGATCGAGTTCACTTGATTAAACACCTTTAGTTTTGGGTGGATTTAGATCTAAAGTTTTTATTTTTTTTAGCTTATTTTGTTCTAAACTTTTTCATGTCTTATTTCTTATTCCATCCTTTTACATCTAAGGCCGGAGCTTAAGGTCTTATATGGTTGATAAATAGATAAAAGTTGTGATCTTTATTCGTTTTTATGAAAGTAATTACGTAGATAAGTTGACACTTTATTCGCCTAATTAGTGAAGTAGAACTTTAAAAGTGATAACTTATTTTGCTATATTTAAATTTGTAAGAATCGGGTGTGTTTTAATAATCATTGCAGTCTTCATTCGCTACACTTTTCCCTTTTTAATACTAGTAGTTTAGAATTATTAGCGTAAAATTAATATGTTTGATATTATGATTGTTGCTAGCTTAATTGTTATGTTTAGTGAGTAGTTCATTAGTGCTTGCTAAGTGATTAGTGGATTGGAAATTAAGTTGCGGTTTTTAAAAAGGTTTAAAAAATTAATAGTCATTAGAATTTTCTAATTTACATACCGTCATTTACTTTTAATGCAATTTAAATACTTGTCATTTATTTAAAAAAAAGCACTTTACTTTACTTGTTAATTATTTTGAAAAAGCATTTTAGTTTACTTGTCATTTAATTTCTTGAAATTTGTTTTCGAAGGATTTTAATTCGTTAAACCTTAAACCCGCACTTAATGAACATTTCACGTCACTTAGCAAGCATTTTATATTATCTTTTAGATCAATTTTAGTATAATCTTGTAGTTTTTAATCTTAAAATTAATATTAGTTTAAAAATAGTTTAAATCCAAAAGTTTAGTTTCCCTTTTATATGCTTTCCCTTTTAGTAGATTTAGAAAACCAAACCCAAAAACTTAAATGATAATCAAGCTCGATTTACAACTTGAACGTAGATTTCCATTCACTTCTCGCCGAGGAAACGACCCGGGAGGTTTTTGATAATTGCTTTGGTTAAAAGCGATTTTCTAGAACCCGACAGAAAATACTTACTATACTATTATTGATTATATCCTATTATACTATATATTATATATATACGTATTTGGGTGAATCAATTTTTGGCGCCGCTGCCGGGGAGAGGTGTAACGATTTTTACGGGATTGTTCGTGTTCGAGCCTTGAAGATCCTTTCTTCGGGAAGTTTATTTTCGTTCTTATAAAAATATTAAAATCCAAAAATATTTTTATTTCCATTTTATTTTCTTTTATATAAAAATTATAAAAAAAAATACCAAAAATATTTTTCTTCTTATTATTATTATTAAATCAAAAAAAATTATCCTTAAAAAAAATATATAAAAATAAACAAAGTTGGTAAAAGAACACCAACAAATAATACCTTCAATTGAGGTATTATCATAAATAAGTTCCGGTGAACTTGATAAGTTCCCAACTCGAATCAAAGATTTAAAAACTTGCCTTTTGTGTCACTTGCGACGTACGGCTCACCTTTAAAAGTTAATTCTTTTAAAGAGCTACCGTGAAGCTTGTTGATTATTAGGTTTAAGTTGTCTTATCTCGTTTTTTTTACGAACTAAAAAAAAATAAAAATTAAAAATTCTTTAAAATAAAACCCCAAAAATAATCTCCGTAACCTAAAATCCGTTTAATTCTTTCTTCTTATCCTCTAAATTGTTTAATTCTTCGACATGTCATTTTATCAACCTTGCTACGAGTGTGGAGAGCCATTTGTCGGTTCATTTTGTCCACGATGTAATCCGAATTCTTTCGATAATTCTCAATATTTTTCCGACCCACATCAACAATATTCGACATATTTTTGTAATAATTGTGGTAACAATCATTACGACGGTTTCGATTGTCCATCACGAGTCCCGTTTAATTTTGAACCGGAACCGTGTAACAATCAAAACTTTAGTGATAATTATGAACCATATGATTTGCAAACTGAATGTCAATATATTTGTTGTACCATTTGTGGTGATTTACATGACGATTCGCAATGTACACAATTATGGTGCGATCATGGTGAGCCGATTTGCGAAAATTGCGGGGGATATCATATGGATTATCAATGTACTCAAGCCGAAGAGATAGAACGACAACGGGAATATGAGAGATTAGAGATTGAGCGAGAAAAATCAATGCAAGAATTTACGGATACGTTTAAAGAATTTTTGGAAAGAATGAACATCCAACGAAAAGAAGAAGAGAAACGAATTTTTGAGGAAGCCGCGAGGCAGGGAGAAGAGAAACGAATCTCCAAAGAAAAGGAGGCCGCGGAGTTAGAAGCTAAACATAAAATTCAAGAATGCTTAAATATCGAAGAAAAATCTATTCCTCAAGCTTCTACTCGTTCAAGGAAATTTCGAATTGATCCGACTTTAAGAAATTTCACAATTTCTACCAAACGTATTCCTTTTTCAACCGTGGAAACCGTTAACTCTCTAAAAATGGGGGATAAGCATCTTGACACACAAAAAGGTTCACTTGAATCTAGTGTTAAAGATCCTATTCCAATCCCAAGTGAGTCCGACGTTATTTCCGACGGTGATTGTGATGATTATCAAAAACGGTTTGATTTAAAAGTTCAACAACTTTGGATGCCTTCCATTTATGATGAAAATAATAAAATAAGGGAATGTTATATAATTAGGCCTTCCGCCATGTACACCGACTTACCATTCCTGACGATCTCATACTGGAGGACGAGCATCTCGACACTATTCGGAAACGAATCAGCTAACACATTCATGTCTAGTGTTGAAGGCTTGTCCCTACACCATGTGAGTCCGCGGATTTATCCAATGTTGTAAGAGAGTGTGATGTGCCGTTACCATGATGAATCTTCTCCGACTTTTGCGACTTTCTCGAATCCTCTCTTTGATTCAAAAGACGATTTCACATCTAGTGACAACGAGTCACTTTCTGATGAGGACGTTCCTAAAGAAAATTTCAAAATTTATTCGAACCCTCTTTTTGATGAAGAAATAATTTCTACTAAGATAGATCCACATTGCTTCAATGCCGAGTCTTATCTTATAGAATCTTTGCTTAACCGTGATACTTTAAATGATTCTTCTTCTAAGTTTGATTATCTTCTCGAGGAGTCTCGGTGAAACACCCTCGCTCTTATCCGATTCCAATTCCACCGGGAGTTGTTGATACCGACTCGGAACCTGAGGAAGAAATTCGTCTTGCTAAGAATTAGTCGTATGATAATTCATCTCCACGACCGCCGAAAGAACGTAATTCTAAAATTGCTGATACAATTGTCAAGTCTCTCTCTCCACTTCCTATCCCCATTGAGGATAGTGACTCTCTTATGGAGGAGATCGACTTATTTCTTGCTTCCGATGACTCGATGCCACCGGGCATTGAGATCGACGACTATGACTCGGAAGGGGATATTCGTTTTCTTGAAGAATTGCTTAGCAGTGACTCCCCTCCCTTCCCGAAAATGAGTCATTTTCTCTTGATCATTTTGATGATCCTTCTCTTCCCCGTCCTCCTCCAGAACCACCGAATGTCGAGATTTGCTTTAATTTGGAGCCCGATGCGGGTGATTTCATAAACAAAGTGGTGGGTGACATTTCTGAACATGATGTTCTTAAGCCTAATTTTTTACACACCCAACCCTACCTTGTCCAGTGTTTGACCTTTTGCTCCTGTTTTCATCCGAAAACGAGGACAAACTGTTCAAACATGGTATTTTCTCTTCTCCTTTCTTATCTCATCGGGCACAAAATCACTGTTTGATTTTTTGAAACCCGATGATGATTTCTGAAAGGGACATTCCTCACTTGGATGTCCCGTATCTCCATTTCTATCCTCCCTGACCAAGCTCAAGTGTGGGGGATTGAGACAGGCTCAAGACTCGGTTAACAAAAATAAGCGCTTCTCGGGAGGCAACCCGTGTCTTTTCTTCTTTTTATTTTCTTTTCTTAATAAATAAGAGAGTGATTTTAATAAGCTAAGTGTGGGGGACGTGCTTCTTTCTACTGTTTGTGTATTCGTTTTTTTAGGTTTCTTAAAGATCATGATGACTCGTGCTCGTTTTCTATCCTCCAATGTTCGTCTTCGATCTTTGCTTATTTTAGAATCCTTAATCCTGATCATGAATATTATTGTGCTTCCCTTTTCACACTTGGAATTTTTTGCATTTGCCTTTTTTGTTCGGGGGTAAAACTTGATATTTCTGAACATTGAGGCCAATGTTCCATTCTAAGTGTGGGGGTATTTCTATCAAAATGTGATCATACCTGTTCTTGCTGTGTCCCATGCACCCCGTTTTTAGGCAAAAAATTAAAATCGTGATTAAAATATATAATATATGTAATAAGTAGGACCGTAGAGTTAGGTAGCTTTTGATTGGACGAGTTAATACTCTAGCTTCCCTTAGCTTTCAGAATTAGCGTTTGCTTTAACTTTAAAATTTTGCAAGAACGAAATATGATATGTGTAAGGTAGAAGTTGGTTGCTAAACAAGGATTTTTGGAAATATTAAGAGCTCATGTATGTTTATTTGTCGCTTTTCCTCCCGTAAGCTTCTATATGATTATAACTACCACAAAATACACACATTACCCAACATGAATCTTGTCAAATCCCTGTGCTATCTTTGAATATTAGACTTAATAACTATTTTGAATAAAGAATGTAGTCGATATCAATAAATTTAGTCTTAGTTCAAATTTATATTTAAATTTTCTAAAAATGTATTTTCTCTTCGATTAATGTTGCAAATAAATAAATAAATAATTAATAAGTAGAATAAATATCTTCGCCAGATTACTTCATCTTGTCGGAGGCGCTGGCCGGATGTTGAAGTACTTTCATATAAGGTGGGGGACGGTGTCATTATTAAAGTAGAATAACCTCTTGTCGACTCGCTATCGATGTGGCTTCGAGATAAAAGGCACCGGTGATATATTATGATTATAGCAAAAAAAAATTGTATGAAAAAAATATAATAATGATAATAATCCAAGGTCGAAATATGTTTGCTACATCGTTTCGGAGGCGTGGCCGATGTTGTAAGCTTCTAAAGGACTGCGGTTTAATAGCTTTATGTTGCCTAGTAAGTGAAATTATTTTATTAAATTAAATATGCTTTTGACTAAGCTATTCGTTTTATGATAATTTGTGAGTTTTCAAATAAGTTATGTGTAAACGGAAAACAACCTTAGAGATTTGCGAAACCGAAGGTCCGTGGGTCACTGATAATATTCTCCGTCGAGGTGTCAAAAGCCCGGTCACTTAGCCGATGAGGTTGGGATGTGCCGAGACGGAAATCGCTACATGGGATGATCTCGCCTTCAAAATCAATCTTCTAAGTGGAACGTGAAAATTATAGTTTTTGCATAAAACGTTCGATCATGGTTGAAATTCGAAATAGCACATCACCTAATAATTTATAATATAGGAGTGAAGATTTCACAAGTTGCAAAATGTGTAGTCGTTAGAATCATATACTGTATTTAACGGTGATTTCGTTTTAAGCTTAGTTTGAGGATTGTGAAAAGTCAAGGATGACGAACTCCTATTCTTAAGCCTTTTAAAATAAATTCTATAGAAATTGTTATCTTAATTTTAGTTATTTAATAAGTGGTTAAAACGGGGGTGCTTGCGAATTGAATGATTTTTGAACCTTTTGATGGACCTTTTCTGTTCTTGTTTGATTGTGAGGGGGTCATAAGTTAAAAGGGGAATAAATTATTTATTTCTCGGGTATTGTTTTATTTTAACATTGCGTGAGGGGTCCAGCAATTGGTTTAGTGTGGGGGAATTTGTTGAAACGCTAAAATACACATCTTTTATAACCCGAAAAACACTATAAAAGGACTAAAAACACTAAAATATGATTAATTATGTTGCAAATATGTTTGGTTTGTGTTTTTATGTCTTACAGGTACAAAGGATTGAAAACGAAGCAAACAACAGCGTAAAATTCAGGTGACTTTTGACGACGTTTTTCATGTTAGATCGAGGTTCAACTAAGTCGTGAATATTCTCGATCACACCATTGGAATGGAGCACGAAAAAACGAGGTCCAATGGTACCGCCGTTTATATTTAAACTTTTTATTTGGAACCTTTTTCTTCCCCTGTTTGAACGCTTTAGTTATAATGGAACAGATCCAGTTAAAATGGGCTTATATATAAATTTTGCATTCATTGTATGAGGCTATGCTTGGCACAACGATAGTGTGCATAGCCTCTTATCCAAGAGGTCACCGGTTCGAAACATGCTGAGGGTTTATCCCCTCATTATCCACGTCAGCTGCTACGTGGAGCCACGTGGCATGCCACGTGGCGGACCCGACCCAAACTCGACCCGGACCAGACCCGATCCCGACCCGAACCTGACCCGACCCAATATTACGGCACATGACCTGTGGTTTACGGTCGGTACGGCGTATGGTCAACGGTGGTCCGCCGCAGTTGATCGTCGTTGACCGCTGTCGTTGAGCGGTGGTCAACGGTGGTCCGCCGCCGTTGACCGTCGTTGACCGCCGCCGTTGATCGTTGTTGACTGCCGCCATTGACCACCTTTGACCGGTAGTCCAGCGGCGGTTGACCGATGGTGACGGAACAATGTTTACGCCACGTGGCACCACTCAGGTGGTGAAAGTGGCCCATCTAAACTCTTTGAATGTATGATTTACAGGTAAGAGGTACAGACTGACATGGCAGTACGAGGTACGATGGTGGCAGGAACACGTCAGTAAGGGGTACTGATCAGTTGGCGGCTGGCACCAATCATGAGCGTGATCAGTGGCCTGGCGTGTGGTCAGTACGAGGTGTGCTGTGTGTCTAGTATGAGTCTTTTTTTTTTCTAGGCGTGTATTGGATCCGTGCCAATCATTGCGCAATCATGAGGCGGCTGTGGAGTGCAAAAGACTATAATACCCCTAGATCTAGCAATATGAGTGGTGGAGTACTTGAAAGGACGAAATTGCCCCTCCCACTTGGAGGCTATAAATGGAGCACGCAACAGCTGTTTGGAGATTAGATAGTAGTGTAATTTTAGTTTATTTCAAAATAGAGTAGTTATATTTTAGGGTTAGTTAATTTAGCATTTATTGGCTATTGTAAAAGATTTTTTAGCTTAATTAAGCTATTGTAATCATCCTTTTAGCTTATTAAATGAAGTGTTTTGAAGAAATTGAAGTGCTTATAGTCTATGGCTTATTCTTTTCTATAATCCTCTATTTTCTTTTCTTTTCTTTTTAAGCTAATTATGGCTTATTATTGCTTCTTGTTTTCTCCTAGCTTATTTCTTACTTCAAATAAGCATTCCTTTAGCTTATTTTATTTAGATCTAAGCTCATATTATCCAAATAAGTTTTTGCTTATTTTCATTTTCTTTTCTTATTTAGCTTATTTCTTTCTTATACTCGATTCGAATGCTAAAAAGGGTGTCATGAGTCTTCTACTCGGCTTATTCTTTAAGTCTTGAGCACCCTTATTTTCGAGAGCTTTTTAGTAGTTAAAGTTTTCAAATTGCTTATTTACTTTTAGATCTAGTTTAATAAATAGTTTTAAAAGTAGCCGTATTTTGATTAAATTAGGTTTTGTTTTTACTAATTTAGTTTTTAATTCTAGCTTATTTTTCTTAGGTTCTAATTCCTTAATAATACCCGATCAGAGTTTCACTTGATGAACACCTTAGTTTTGGGGTGGATTTTGATCTAAAGTTTTCATTTTTTTATTTGCTTATTTTGTTCTAACTTTCAAGTCTTATTTCTTATTCCTTCATTCTACATCATAAAGGACCGGAGCTTAAGGTCTTATAAGTTGATAATTAGATAAAGTTTTGTTCATTTATAGTTTTTATTGAAAGTAATTAGTAGATAAAGTTGACACCTTTATTCGCTAATTAGTGAAGTAGAAGCTTTAAAGTGGTGATAAACTTATTTGTTTATTAAGTTTGTAAGATCGGGTGGTTTTATATCACATGCGTTTTCACTTCGGTTTACCCTTTTTCCCTTTTTAATACTAGTAGTTTAGAATTATTAGCTTAAAATGTTTATGTTTGATCTTATGATTGTTGCTAGTTTATTTGTTATGATTAGTGAGTAGTTCATTAGTGCTTGCTAAGTGATTAGTGATTTGGAATTTAGGTGCAGTTTTACAAAAGATTAAAAATTAGAATAGTCATAGAATTTTCAGAATTTTATCATTACCCGTCATTTTACTTTTAATACACCAATTTTAATTACTTGTTCATTTATTTTAAAATAAAAAGCACTTTATTTACTTGTCAATTATTTGAAAAGCAATTTGTACTGTACTTGTCATTAATTTCTGAAATTTGGTTTTCGAATGGATTTTGTAATCTCGTTAAAACTTAAACCTCGCACTTATATTGAACCATTTACACGTCAATTTGCAAGCATTATTTCATCACTTTTATTCTTTTAGATCAATTTTAGTTTAATCTTGTAGTTTTAATCTTAAAGTTATATTAGTTTAAAAATAGTTTAAATCAAATTTGTTTCCCTTTTTATTGCTTTCCCTTTAGTAGATTTAGAAAACCACCCAAAAACTTAAATGTCAATCAAAGCTCGATTACAACTTGAACGTAGATTTCAAATTCATTACTCGAACAGAGAAACGACCGGGAGGATTGTTTATAATTTCTTTGGTTAAAGCGATTTTCTAGACCACGACGGAAAATACTTACTATAACTAATATGATTTTATTCTCTATTCTTCATACTATATATTATATATTATTAGTATTTGGGTGATCAGTGCATATACGTTGTGAGCCTTCGTTTGTTGTGTGAGAGTACTGAGTGCAAAATCCAGCTTCTCTTGTGCTTCCTTGGACTCTAACATGTGACTTCTTTGCTTGTGTTAGCCAATATGAGCTCTGAGTTGACGTAATTAACCCTGGTGTCATGTTGTACTTCACTTGAATACTCGTTTGTACCCTTCAATTTTGAGAACCCTTTGTTTTTGACTGATGGTGATCGGAGAGGGAATGAATGAATTTAGTACCAATTTTTTTTTTTTTTCCTATTTTCTTCGCGCGTTAACTGTAAAACAGGTAAAAAACATTTGAACTTTGGGCTATTTGCACTTTCAGTCCCTGTGGTTGTGTTTATCAAAGGTGTAGTGTAAAACAACTATTATAAAAGGCAGAAATAGTCCTTGTGGTTTTATAAAAGGGTAAATGGGCTAAGGTAATGGGCTTTTTCGGGTAGTTATGGATACACGGGTAGGGTTTATAAGGTAATAAAAGCCCATTAAGTTTAGGGACGATTTGAGTAACATTGTAGCTTGGGGGCTGTAATGAAAACATTTGCGGATTTGTCCTTTGTGAGTTGACTTTTCTTTTGCTATGGTTTGAACTTTCTTTGACTGAGCTTGACTTAGTTGACTTTTCTTGGCTCCGTTAGAATCCTTGGCTTCTTTGTGCTCATTCTGATTTCCGTGTTCGTGTTGGCGTTTTTGAAGTTTCTTGTGATATTTGTCTTAACCTACCTGCACACACCAAACACAAAAACAAGTATTTTTTACATTTTTAGTCTGTTTTGGGTCTTTAGTTCAATTTTTGGTATAAAAGAGATAGTGTATTTTACACTATCAGGTATTATCGTTTTGTTTGCCACTTTGATGATGAGATCAGACGTGGACACCTGAGAGATATGTTGGTTATAGGATTACAGACACTTGGGGTGAGATGCTTGTGGGCATGCCAGGGGCACCAGTGACGGATGACACAGAGTTGGGTTGATGATTGACAGACTTTGTCACTACGGTTAGACAGGATACTAACGAGATTTATGGGAGACTGGATGATGCACAGGATGACAGGTCATTGATGAGCGGTCGACTCAATATGCTGTTTAGAGATAGACGTGCTCATGCTCGCACTACTTTACTTATGGAGAGAGAGGCTATACTTTCTCGTGAGGCCTGAGGACGGTCGATAGATACTAGTGACACAAGTTGTTCTAAGGTAAGAGCACTGATGACTATAGTGCTAGCTCAGCAGACAGAGATTGCAGCTTTGTGAGCAGCAGACCGCGCTCGATAGACACAGCTTATAGAGACATTGAGACTGATGAGTACACTACAAACACAGGTGACAGCACTGCAGGGACAGCAGGGACCTGCTAGCGGTCTTGTACATCCTAAGATACCAGAGGAGGCCGATAGTAGCTCTTAAAGAGGTTATGTTGTAGTTATGTTGTTTAGCCTACTAAGTATTACGGGTTAACTCCCGGCTAGTAAGGCTTTAGGTTGTTTATATTTCATTTTGTAACCTAAGGGTAGTGATTATTTTGTATTTGAATCAGGTCATGTATGTTTCCAGATTATGTATGGAATGGATGGATTATATCATATCTATAATCGAATTTATTATGAATGAATGTCGATTTAGTTACACCATTATTAATTTTAGTTCAGTTGTGCATTTCACTGTGTGATGTGATCTCACTTTATTTATTGTGTATATGTCATGTCATGGTTATGATTTTATGAAATCTAATAGGTATTATATTTTCTTGTGATTGATGAAAATGCTACCAAAAAGAACCACCAGAGCCAACCTCGTCACTACCACTGCCACTACTTCTGTGACTAATGCCTAACTTAAGGCAATGATCGACCAAGGTGTTACTGATTCTTTGGCAGCACGTGATGCTGACAGAAACACGAATGGCGATGACAACCATAATTCGGGAATATGTGTTAGAAGGACAGAACGAGTTGCTAGAGATTGCACTTACCCAGACTTCATGAAGTGCCAACCTCTAAATTTCAAAGGCATGGAAGGAGTTATCGAATTGATTAAATGGTTTGAGAAAATGGAAACTGTGTTCAGTATAAGCAACTGCTCTATGGAAAACCAAATCAAGTTTTCCACTTGTACTCTTCTAGCAGGTGCGCTAACGTGGTGGAACTCCTACGTTAGGACTGTTGGTCATGATGTTGCGTATGCAATGACTTGGATAGACCTGAAAAAGAAGATGGCTAACAAGTACTGCCCGAGGGGCGAGATTAAGAAGCTCGAGGCTGAGTTGTGGAATTTGAAGGTAAAAGGTACCGACATGATAGGTTACAACCAACATTTTTAGGAACTGGCATTGCTGTGTGTTAGAATGTTTCCTGAAGAATCAAACAGGATTGAGAGATATGTCGATGGTTTGCCCGACATGATCCACAGAAGTGTAGTAGCATCAAAGCCTAAGAATATTCACGAGGCGATTGAAATAGCAACTGAACTGATGGATAATAAGATTCGTACTTTTGTTGAATGTCATTCAGAGAACAAAATAAAGCAAGATGATAACCAACAACAACAATTGTAGATCCCACTTGAATTTAGATCTTTCTACCTGTAAGGGTTGTATGCCAATATGGATAAAATCCAACAAAATACAGGAGAAACAATGACTATGAACACTATAATTATGCAGAAACTACTTATATTGCTCAGAAGAACAATGAATATTGATAAAACTAAAACTTTTGTATTTAATCTGCTAAACGATTACAGATTTACTAACTTATGAGATTACTTTTGATGGAGAGAGATATATTTTCTATGTCGTAGGGTTCATTTCTATAGACCAAGGATAACCCTAACAGCTTACAAAAACGCGTAAGATAATGCATATCTTTTCCTATAACTATCTAAAGCATATCTTATTAAACAGGTACTAATATTTTGTACTGCAACGGTACAAAACTAATACTACTAATACTAAAAGTAACTAACTATACTGTCGTACTACTTTATAACTAACGCGTTACTAAGTTAGGAAAACATAATTCCTAACAATCCTCCCCTAAACATGATTGTTTAACTTGTTTAACTTCATGTTTCTTCAGTTTACTCTTCTTGAACTCTTGGAGGATGTATCCAAACACTCTGTCAAATCTTGATCTGATCTTTGATAATTTTTGACATTTCCCAACTATCCCTCTTTATCAGCAACATGTCTTCTCAGTAACACAGCAACATCCAACTAGTTGGTTTGTAGTTTTTTCGCAAACTACAGACAATTAAAGGATTTGATATTCCTGTACTAGTAGCCGTTTGTTGGTTTTCTGCTCTAGGATAGCCAATTCTTCATTGTAAACAACAGGTGAATGAGACCTTATAGTTTTTAGTGTAAAACTATCAACTATCAATGACTGTGATTTTGTCTTTACCCAAAATACCGTTTGCTTTTGGACTAGTCAATGTTCATTAGCCTATAACCATGGGCATTGTATAACCATATTGTTTTAGCAACATTATCAGCTATCAAAAGATTGCACTTTGTCTTTACCAGGAACTGTTTGATCCTGGACTAGCCAACTCTTTATTGTGAAGCAAGGTGAGTTGAGAACCATACAATTTTTGGTAAATTATCAACCATAAACGGATTTGAGATGTCTTTACCACAAGCCGTTTGCTTATGGACTAGTCAGTTCTTATGTATGTTAAACATGGTGAACTAATGACCATTTGTTGTGTGGTTTTGAAACTAACACTCAAAGATCCTTCTCTATCTCATCAGAGTTTTAAGTTCCAACTCAGAACTAATTTCTTGACAAATCTAATCCACTCCAAATGCCTTAGTACTGTTTCATTCAATTTACACTTTAATCTTCAGCATTCTTTAACAGTACTTTCTTTCTCAAAGGATACTTTTTCTCAACAAGCATATGAATGACTAATCATGCCTCAGTCATTAAAGTATGTACCCTGAAGAACTAAAGTATCTTCTTAACTAACTACATTCCAATACTGCTGTGAGTTCCAAAATTCATCTTCATCATCCTGAGTTGAACATAATCTTAATCTCCCAAAGTACTCTATCAAAACCTTCAGGTTTCTTCATCTTGCTTATTGTCCATCCACAGTTTTATATAAATCAATTTATATCATCTCTATCAATATTAAAGCACTGCTCATCAGGGTAATAAGTATCTCTTCTGTCCATTGCTTCTAATTACCACATTTAGATTAATCTCTTCTAATCTTTTAGTTTCATCAAACTGTGGTTTAGTTCCAAGATTAATAGTTTTCCCATTATATGTAGGATAATTCTTGTCAAAGAATTCATAAGAGCAGCCTTTGTAGCTTCTTCCTCAGCTAACTTTTTTATCTCCTCTTCTGCTTCCTAATCCTCTTGCACCTTTCTGGCTATTTCTTCATCCTTAGCAAGCTGATCAAACTTTCTTTCACCTTCATCAACTCCTTCTGACTCAGCATCTGACTCAGCTTCTTCCTCAAGTACTTTCTTGCCTTTGTCTTTAGGATCAATTTTAGGAAGAGGCTTCAATGTAAGTACTGATCTTGTTGATGCAGCCCTTGGTCTATCTGAATCTTTAGCATCTTTGATCTCAACACCTTTTTGTTTAGCCTTAGTTTGGCTCATAGATACCAAAAACTCAGCAATAGTCTCATCATCTCTAAAACAGTTGTAGGAGCAGTACTTTCATCTGAAGTTCTATCTTTTGGCTCAGTAGTACCTTCATCAAGCTTGTCGGTTTTAACTTCTACTTCTTTTGGCTTAGCGGTACTAACTTCAGGCTTATCAGTACTAACTTTTGGCTTCTCAGTACCTTCATCTGGCTTGACGGTACTAACTTGATCTTCAGTACTAACTCCCTTTTGCATGTAAGCATCTGTCTCCATATAATCCATTGCATCATTAACTTCCACATCATCAAGATCATCAAAAGCTAGATCTTTATGCACAGTAGGTTCAGATTTGGCAGGTTTCCTCCCCTGTTTGGATATAGACTCCTTTTGCATCCACTTTTTCTTCAATGATTTCTTTCTTGCCAATCTTTGCTTCATGGATACACTTGTCATCCAAGCTTTGTGATCTGTAATAACAGGTTTGGCTTTCTTCTTAAGCTTCTTGATCTGTGCATTCAAGTGTTTAATTTCTTTGGCTTGATCTGTGACCTATTTACATAAAGACACACAAAGATCATATACACTTTGGAGTGTCAGGCCATCCTTATTTCCTGATAGGGATCTATCACTGGAAGACTGACCTCCATGATTCCTACCAGAACCCTCTAGAATGGAATCAGGAATAGGAATAGTAGGTGAAGGTCTGGGAGATGGGTCAGGCTGTGTCTCATGTTGGTCTGCACTTAGGTGAGGAGGAGAGGGTATGGGTTGAGGTTCAGATTGTCTTTCTGAAGCTTCACCCTCATTCTTAATTGGTTGAACCAACATAGATTCAAACAAAGGTGTGACATTCCCTAAAAAATGTTTTCCCTTTTTAACCATAAAAGAGAACTTTACTAGTCAAAGCATTAATAGGGAAGTGGTCTAAAGGCACAGGCACATTCTTTAGCTGTTTATCCAAAAAGACTGAAATAAATCTTGGATACATAACAAACTTTTTCTTTGCATCCAAGTGTCTCATCATACCATCAAAAATTAATTTAGAAAAATTATATTTCTGATTAGTGGCTAAGCAAATCACTGCTATGGCAATATTAGTGGGAATTTGATCCCAAGAAGTACTTTTAGAACTAATGCAGTGATTCATAGTATGAAAAAGAAATCTCCACTGGGGTGAAAACAGGGCTTTGTTAAAAGTTAAAACAGTTAGGTCCCCCTCATACCCCATTAGCTGAATAGCATCAAATATAGCCTGATTATGCAAAGAATCTATCCCATCAGCATCATCAAAAAGAAGATCACTTCTTATTGATGCCTCTGAGATATTCACAGGCTTGCCAGCTACTTTGGCAGTAATATACCTAACATTGTTGATTATTTTGGATTTAGCAGACATCCAAAACTGTTCAACAAATGTAGTAGAGACTACAAGACTTACAGTGAGAGCATAGTGAATGGAGCTTCACGTAAGAAAGCTGATAATCTCATGAAACTCTGTATTCCCATCAGTCTTTTCCAAGTAAGCGACCATGTTGTGTTTAGGGCATGATTCAAGAACAGCCATACTTGATGAATTGATAAGCGACGATGAGTAAAAGATTAGGGTTTGATAGAAGAAAGCGATTAAGAGAGTTTACGTGAGTAAACTATGCAATTGAGATGGGTTTATATAGGTTGAACAAACCCAAAATCAAAGAAACCGTTTCAATTTACACTTTAGACCCTTGGCGGTATTTTCTCCAACGTCTTTATAGCGGTACTATCTTTGCCCAACGGTATTAACTTTGCACTGTCGGTACTAACTTTTGTCAACCAAAAAAATGAACAAGTCTGGCAACAACAGTTCTTCAGTACCATCTATATCTCTTTCCAATGACTCTCTAAAACCCAAATAACTCCATGAAATTCATCACTATGGTCAAGATTCTTCTGCACACTGAACACTTCATACAAACTATACAACAAATCATATTGCCTCCCCTTAACTAATGCAGCCTATTGATTGATCATTCCAATGTTAACAATCAAGAAATTGAACCTGCTAACATCAAAAGCTTTGGTTAAAAGATCAGCTACATTGTCATCAGTGTGAATCTTTAGCACCTGGATAAGTTTCTTCTCATAAGCATCCCTAATGAAGTGGTGCCTAATTGCAATATGCTTTGTTTTGGAGTGAAATACTGGATTCTTTACAATGCATATAGTACTCTCATTATCAATGTAGATCTTTGTGTTCATAAAATTGAACCCATAGTCTAACATTTGATTTTGAATCCACAAAACTTGCCCACAGCAATTTGCAGCAGCAACATATTCTGCCTCTGTAGTAGAAGTAGCCACAATTGTCTGCTTCTTGCATTGCCATGAAATAAGTCTCCTGCCAAGAAATTGACAACCTCCTGTTGTGGATTTCCTGTCAAGATTTGCTCCAGCATAGTCACTATCTGAGTAGGCTTCTAGGTCAAATGATGACACTCTAGGATACCAAAGGCCCAGTTTGGGTTTGCCTTTGAGGTACCTAAAGATTCTCTTCACAGCATTTAGATGGGAGGTCTTTGGAGTTACCTGAAACCTAGAACAAGCACAGACTGCAAACATAATATCCGGCCTAGAAGCAGTCAAGTACATTAAAGAGCCAATCATGGATCTATAAAGGTGTACATCCACATCAGCAGCTTCCTCATCCTTGACCAAAGGCTTCTGGGTCTCAACTGGTGTACTAGCAGTCTTCACACTGGCAAAATCAAACTTCTTTAGGATTTCTGCAACATACTTATCCTGACTTATAAAAATACTATTTTCTTTCTGTTTAACTTGTAATCTAAGAAAGAAGGTGAGCTCTCCCATAGAACTCATCTGAAATCTACTCTTCATTAATGCCTCAAATTCATCACACCAAGATCTCTTTGTAGAACCAAAAATAATGTCATCCACATAAACTTGTACTAACATGATATCATTTTTGTCCTTCTTAATAAAAAGAGTCTTGTCAATAGTTCCTCTTCTGTATCCACTCTTCAACAAGAAAGTAGATAAAGTAGCATACCAGGCTCTGGGAGCTTGGTGTAAACCATAGAGGGCTTTCACAACTTTGTAGACCTTCTTAGGATACTTAGGATCTACAAAACCTGGAGGTTGAGACACATATACCTCCTCATCAATTTTGCCATACAGGAAGGCACTCTTCACATCCATCTGATAGACTATGAATCCCATATAAGAAGCAAAGGCCAAAAAGATCCTAATGGCTTCAATCCTAGCCACAGGAGCAAAAACCTCATCATAGTCTATCCCTTCCTCTTGCCTATGTCCTTGGGCAACCAACCTTGCCTTATTTCTAACCACAACACCTCTTTCATCCTTCTTATTTCTGTAAACCCATTTTGTCCTAATTGCCTTCTTCCCATAAGGCAAATCTACAAGAATCCAAACTTTTTGTATCTTGAATTGCAGCAGTTCTTCCTGCATAGCATCAACCCAACTTTCATCTTCAAGTGCTTCAGATATCTTCTTGGGTTCAATTTGAGACAAGAAACAAGCAAATAAACAATGCTGGAAGTCCTTATGATTATTTCTTCTCTGCTTTTGAATATAACTTACAAAAGCATGGGCTCCAGAACTTTTGTTCACTTTGCTCCTTGTTTGAACTGCTGATTTTGGATCTCTAAGAATTTGAGTTGAAGGATGAATAGAGTGATAAAAAGAGTCTTGTCAATAGTTCCTCTTCTGTATCCACTCTTCAACAAGAAAGTAGATAAAGTAGCATACCAGGCTCTGGGAGCTTGGTGTAAACCATAGAGGGCTTTCACAACTTTGTAGACCTTCTTAGGATACTTAGGATCTACAAAACCTGGAGGTTGAGACACATATACCTCCTCATCAATTTTGCCATACAGGAAGGCACTCTTCACATCCATCTGATAGACTATGAATCCCATATAAGAAGCAAAGGCCAAAAAGATCCTAATGGCTTCAATCCTAGCCACAGGAGCAAAAACCTCATCATAGTCTATCCCTTCCTCTTGCCTATGTCCCTGGGCAACCAACCTTGCCTTATTTCTAACCACAACACCTCTTTCATCCTTCTTATTTCTGTAAACCCATTTTGTCCCAATTGCCTTCTTCCCATAAGGCAAATCTACAAGAATCCAAACTTTCTGTATCTTGAATTGCAGCAGTTCTTCCTGCATAGCATCAACCCAACTTTTATCTTCAAGTGCTTCAGATATCTTCTTGGGTTTAATTTGAGACAAGAAACAAGCAAATAAACAATGCTGGAAGTCCTTATGATTATTTCTTCTCTGCTTTTGAATATAACTTACAAAAGCATGGGCTCCAGAACTTTTGTTCACTTTGCTCCTTGTTTGAACTGCTGATTTAGGATCTCCAAGAATTTGATTTGAAGGATGAATAGAGTTAATCCTTGATGTGGGAATAGGACTAACATTCACAATTGTTTCTAAATTTGTAAAGTCAGCCACTGCACCCTCATCATCATAAGATGCATTGGTAAAAATACCATCATTAGGATTGTCATAACTATCCTCAAGATCAGGTATTTCTGAATCATCTTGGTCAGTATTGGTTAGATTAGTGAAGGATAGTCCACCAGAAGGACTGGCAGTACTAACTGGTGTGCTAGCGGTATTAACTGTGTTAGTACTGCTAGCTCTAGCAGCTCCTGCTTGAAGAAGCAAATCCTCAGTATTTTGGGCAAACTCCTTTCTAAGAGCTTCAGCTGCATCATCTCCCCCATTGTTCCACTACAGGAGCCCGCTGACTGACTCCATTCCCCCCGCCCCGCCCCTCTTAGCTCGCACCCTCTGTCCTCTCATTGCGCTATAGTTCTATGACATCTCATCTTCACGCTCACATCACACTCAGATACCAATCGGCACTAAGCCCTGTCACACATCCTACCTGATATCTCCTCACTCGGCGCGCTTACCACTCCTTATGTCCGCACTTTCCCTATCTCTATCCGTATTCCAGCGCTGGTCGCCGCCCATATGCTAAACCACATTTACCCTTCTTTCCCGCTTACGCGCCGCTCCCCCACAAGAATCAAGCCACACCCGTCGTTTCTCCCGACTATCATGAAGCAAATGACTAAGCATACTACGACCCCGAACACCACCCTACACGCTAGCGCCCAACACCCCCGACGCACCCTACTCGCCAGAGACTCAATATGGCTGAATAAGCATAGCTCCTCATAACTATCTTGTTGTACTATATCCCCACCAATAAGAAACCTTATTGCCTCCTATTACATTTGGTATAAATACCAATACTACGTTCTCCGTAATAGCTATCGACTCCCATATTCGTGTTTGCTTATGCATCTCAGTTCATCATGAATGTATCCACACTGCACTACTACCTGGTGCATATGCTTTGACTTGTAGATAGTCTTGAATAAAACCGTGGTAGATTTGTTAGTGGTGTGTGCTAGTAAATGATATCTCTAGATAGTGCATGTTGGCTTTTTAGCGGATACATGCCAGTTTTCTGTAAGATCACAGAGATAAAATGAGTACGCACAACCCCTGTCCGTAACACCTACTAGTTAAATAGAATACTACGAAACTCAAGAGACCATACCAAAGGGTTAGAGATGACCTTTCAACTGTGGACGATAGAAATTACGTGGTGCAAATTGTTTGTATTGCTTTCTTGATAGTTTAAAAAATGGGATTATATATTGCAGGTTCACTTTCTCTGCCATGAACTCTCTTGGTCTTCTAAATAACTATCGAAACTCATATCAACGACTTGTACCCTCCCCCCCCCGCAATATAGAGACACCACCCTTGACACCCTACACACCAGCCCCTATGCTCCTCATTTAACCGTCACCCGCCTCCTTGAACCACACCTACTACCGAGAAGAGACCCCTTCTACTCCAGAATGACCCAAATGTGTCTCGCCTCTTACCTTAAATCCTCTGCACAAATAATACCATCTCGCACTCCATCGCCTCGTGGTCCCATATGGTATTCAAGACGCGATCCACAATCGGACCACCCACACAAGGGTGCCTTATATATAGACCTCACCCTATCCGTAGGGACGTATCTCCTTCTCCAACTCCCCCGCCCCTCCTCTTGCATCTCGTCGCACATAGGCTTGTCGTCCCATTGTTTTGTCGCGACCCTTGGATAACTTCATCATCCTGACCCTAAAAAATCATTAAGGACATAACAGCAGCAGCAGAGAACGAGAGAGAGTAAGTAGAGCGGAACTGAGAAAACGGGTAAGTACATATTGATTCAGCCCAAAAAAAAGTTATCTTTCATAATAAATAAGTGTAGGTAAAATTTGAATCTGCTAGCATAGTTCTAGCCAAGCCGAAAATCTAGGGTATGTTCTTTTCTATCAGAACTCTATTTTGTATGGCAGTTTGGATTCTGGCATTTCTGTATTTCCCTTTTTTACTCCCCTTCTTTGTAATCCCACATAAAATATCAAAAAATCCATTGTGTCTTAAATTCTGTCCATTAATCACATCTAATTAGTTTTAATTTTTTGATTTAATTGGTTCTTTAACTTTGTCTTGTACTATAAAGTCCTTAAGGATTCCACTAGTTTCATCCTTAGTTCTTAAGAAGAACACCCAACTAAACCTGCTAAAATCATCAGTGATAACAAGGTATAAGTCTTATGGTTTATGCTCCTTACATAGGCTAGTTCCAAATAAAGTCCATATGAAGAAGCTGTAGGGGCTGACTAATTAGAGCTCACTGATTGGTCCTTAATACGAGGCCTTGTGTTGCTTTCTTTTCTGACAAGCAACACAGGTGTGGTCATTTTGAATAATCTTTTGCAAGGTAAACCTGACATACTCTGATCAACCCTTTTAAATAATATATAATAAATATAAATATACATATAAATTAATATATATATATAAATATATAAGGGTAAAGAATCAAAAAATCTCTTATGTAGTAAACCGGAAGAAGTATGATTCCCGGTATATCCCCAAACGAGGAATATTGCAAATTGAAAGCGCTTCCAGTGCTCGTTTTGATTATCGATGCTTGTAGTGGACCTCAACAAGATTTGATTGGCTTTCTAAATACTTGAAATTAAGGCAATGCAAACACTTAAAAACGGCAAAACTATTTTAAACTTAAAAACGCAAAACGAGGATCCTAAAAACGCGTCTAAAAACTAGCTAAGGCAAATATTAACCCTAAAAATTCAAACTTAGTTTCTAAACCTCTAAAATGACAAAAAAAAATCTAAAAAAGATTTATATTTTTTTGACTTTTTTATAATTTTTTATGAATTAAAAACCTATTTAATTAATTAAAATTCTAGAAAATAACAAATTAACTCCTAAAAATTCTAAAAAATGATTTTCTACTTTAGAAAAGTCTAAAATATCATAAAAACTCAGAAAAACATTTTTCACTATTTTTTATAATTAAAAACTATTTCCTAGAATTAATTTAAAAAGCTAAAAATGAAATTTAAAATCTAAAATTGATGAAAAAGATTTTAAACTTTGTAAACCTAAAACTATTTATTCTAAATCTAAAAAATATTTTTTTGTATTTTTTCTGAATTAATTTACTATTTTTAAATCATTTTCTAAAATTTTAAACTTTGAAAAATTAAGAAAAATAACAAATAAAGGGGGAAAAATCTAAAAAATTGCAAAAAAGTCCTAAAAGTTACAAAGATCCTAGATAAAATAAGTTGGTTAAGCCAGCTTATCAAATAAGCTCTAAAAAGCTAGAAACTCATCAAGCTATTTCAGATCCTCATGATACAAATGTGGAAAACTGATTGAGTAGCCAAGGAAAGAGTATGATGAAGGATGTTCACATTGTGAGTTATGACCAGAAGAATTAGAAACATCATAAGTAGTACTAACATCATTAGTACTGCTAGTGTTCTCAGAAACAAATGCCACATTCTGCGTGCTAGAGGATGATGCAGTAGAGCCTTTAACATCATACTCAAAGACTCTTAAATTATTATAAGATCATCAAACTGAGACCGTCCACACCTGCTTTGGTCCTCATAATTAGGAAAGCTTGAGACCAGCAAAAGTAGAGACCTAAGGACTTCTTATTTGCATCTTCAGTGGAGATGCCTGCACCATGAATCTCTAAGTTTAGACTCCAGAAACTCTGAAACATGTCATAGCCTTTATGTAGCCCATTCTTTAGAATTTGATACAAAAAATCCATCAAACTGTTGCTTAGAATATACTTTTGTATCTTCTTTGATTCATCATTGCCACCAAATCTAGATTTGATAGCAACCCCACATCTCTTTCCATCAGTCATTTTAGAAATTTAGCAAGATTATCTACTGTAAAGCCATAAGCAATGTGGTCCTTGCTTTTCTTTCTCTTTCTCTGGCTAAAATTTCTTCTGCAGTCTTGAGAGGCAGAACCTTTATTTACACCATTTGTATCTGTTAAGACACTCACATGACCATTGCCTCTTTGAATGACTTCCCAAAATAGATAGTCTGTATGGGCCAAATAATTACCATTTTCAAGGCCCATATGTCCAATTCTCCCTTCCCTTAAGAATGAGTAGTTTTGATGGTTGAGACAGTGTAAGGGGTTTGTTGTGTTGGTGTTTGTGTTTGTGGTGGTGGTGGTGGTGGTGGTGGAATATCATCATCTGATCCAGCCATTGATTAGATTTTTAAGGTAGAGGTTTACAACTATTGGGTTTTAGTTCTTCTTACTTAGAGTTTCTCTACATGCCTCAGATACCACAGTGTAGATCCCACTTAAATATAGATCTTTCTAGCCTGTTAAGGATTGTAGCCAATATGGATAGTTCCACATAAACTACAGGAGAAACAATGACTATGAACACTATAAGTTATGCGAAAACAAACTTATAATGCTAAGAAGAACAATGAATAACTAAACTTTTGTATTGATCTGCTAAAACGATTACAGATTACTAACTGTGAGATTGCTTTTTGGTGAGAGATCTCTCTTCTCTAAATGCATAGGTTTCCTTTTATACACCAAGGATACAACCACACACTTACAAAACGCTGTAAAAGATAATGCATATCTTTTCCTATAATATCTCATACATATCTCTTAAACGGTACTAACTATTTTGTACTGACGGTACAAACTAATACTAACGCGGTACAAACTAATACTGACATTACAAACTATAACTGTCGATACTAACTATTACAACTAGCGGTACTAAGTCAGGAAAACATAATTCCCAACAAGGGGACCGGTTATAAACGGTAGAGAGGAGAGGGACAAAATCTTTTTATTGTTTTAGGAGATTACCAATGCTTAAACCTTTTTACACCTCATTCCTAAAATAAGTTTAGCTTTAAAAAAATTCTATATGTTTCTCTAACTATGCCGTAGGGTTCCTTTTATACACTAAGGAAACCCTAATGGGCTTACAAAACGCTAACTATGATAATGCAAATCTATTCCTAATTTAACTCATGCATATCATAATAGCAGTACTAACTATATAAGACTAACAACACTAACTATTAACTAATAATATTAACTATACTGGTAGTACTAACAATGTACTGGCAATACTAACTAATATAACTAACAGTACTAACAACTTAGACCATTTTCACGAATCTTCATCAACAATACTAACCATCACCAGCAGTATCAAGTTTAATCAGCAACACTAAGTTGTAGAAGTCCATAATTCCCAACAACTTCCGATAGCGAAGACGAAGAATACACCATGGCGGTAAGAGACTTTAAGAAGTTCTTTAAAAGAAGAGGTAGATTCGTGAGACAACCTCATAATGACATAAAGACGTTCCAAAGAAGTCGTGATGACAAAAACAGTAAAAGTGATAGATTTAGATGCGGCGACCCGAATCATCTTATTGGAGAATGTCCAAAACTACCGAATGCTAAGAACCAAAGAGCTTTTGTTGGAGGCTCTTGGAGCGATAGCCGTGAAGAAGATGATGAGAAGGTCCAAAACGAAACGTGTCTTGTAGCTCATACATCAAGTGAGGTATGTTCCGAATCATCTTACTTTAGTGATGAAAACTCATCAATTGATGATTTAGCATTAGACAACGAATATGATAAGTTATGCAAAATGAGTCTAAAGATAATCATTAAGAACAAAAGGTTAAAAGCTACTAGAAATAGTCTAGAAAATGAGCTTAGAGAATTAAAAGATAAATTATCCACACTCGAGAAAAACAAGGGAGTTGATCTCAATTGTGCAAAGTGTCATACGCTTAAAATTAAGAATGAAAAACTCAAAGAAGAATCCACTAGATTAAATAAATTTGAAAATAGTACACATTGCTTAAATGAAATGTTAAGTAGTCAAAAACCCTCCGATGATAAATTAGGTTTATGGTTTAATTCATTTGAAGCATCATCTAGTGGAACTAAGAAAATAAAATTTGTGAAAGCTTAGAAAAAGGTGTCCTCTAATGGAGGTCCCATAAATATGGGCAGCCCCCAAAATAATTATGGAACCACCACAAGCAACGCCTGGATCTAATAAAAGTGTGTCTTTTCAAAAATTTATTTTGGGTCCTAGACCAAAACACATAATAGTAAACAAAGCCAAAGTTCCCGTTGCTAGTGACAATGAAGTTAAACAATTCTATAAGCCATTTTCAAAACCCGAAGATGGATTTTCGAAACCAAACTTTAGATCAAAAACTCCACCTTCTAGAAGAGTCAATAATAATTATCCTTGTGCCAAAACACCGCAACCAAAAAGGAACATTGGTCGACAAAATCGACCTCATGGCTTTCCCGTAACTTGGAACAACTTTCCACGTCAAAGTTACATGCCATGGGAGATGTGTTCTCCATTTCCTCATCCCAACCAATTGCATCAAATGAAAGGGATGTTTAGCACTAACAATTTTGGATCCATGAGATATTGGGGACCAAATGTTTGAGTCACTGTACTATATAAATAGATGTGCCTTGGAATCGACTTGGAACCTGACGAATGGATCAAGGATAGCGGATGCTCTAAACATATGACGGGTAACCAAAAGCTCTTCTTTACTTACAAGGCATACAATGGAGGTAACGTCATTTTTGGTAGTAATCTTCGCGGTAACATCATTGGCAAAGGTACATTTTCTAATGACTCTCTCAAAATAGATAATGTAGAACATGTTGATAACTTAGGATTTAACTTGCTAAGTATAGGACAAATATGTGACAATAAGTGTAGAGTAACTTTCTCTAAACATGATAGTGAAATCACTAAGGACGGTAAAGTCATAGGTAGAGGTATTAGGAAGAAAGGCTTATATGTGATGAAATTAGGAAATAAACCAAAGGATTAAATTTGTCTAGCAACGATTGATGAAAATTCCACATTGTGGCATAGTAGATTAGGTCACGTAAACATGCGTCTCATTCAATCATTGGCTTCTAAGGAATTAGTTAGAAACCTGCCTAAGCTTAAGTTTGGTCAACATTTTTATGATGCTTGCAAAATAGGAAAACAAGCTCACACTAGTCACAAAGCTAAGAATATAGTCTCAATGACTAGATGATTAGAACTTCTCCATATGGATCTCTTCGGTCCATCCGCCGTATGGAGTTACGAAGGAAACCGCTACACCATAGTCATAGTAGATGACTACTCTAGGTCTACTTAGACTAGATTCCTTAAGGATAAAACCGAAGCTTTCGATCAATTCGAAATATTTACTAGAAAAATCCAAAACCAACTAGGTTGTTCTATAGTGTCAATAATAACCGAAGCTTTTGATAATAAGGTGCAATTTGGAGAGTTTTGTAATGCCAACGGCATTACACATAACTTCTCGGCTCCACGCACTCCTCAATCAAATGGCGTGGTCGAAAGGAAAAATAGGACACTTCAATAAATGAGTAGGACTATGTTGAACGAGCAATCGTTACCACAAAAGTTTTGGTGTAATGCCGTAGATACTTCAACATACATTCTCAACCAAATCCTCATTAGAGCCATTCTAGGAAAAACACCTTACGAACTCTTAAAAGGTAGGAAACCTACGTTAGATTATTTTAGAGTGTTTGGAAGCAAGTGCTTCACTTTGAACACCAAAGACTATCTTACCAAGTTTGACCCAAAGTTATACGAAGGTGTCTTTTTAGGTTATTCTCAAAATAGTAAAGCCTACATCATCCTAAACAAACACACTAGGAAAGACAAAGAATCACTTAACGTAACATTCGATGAAACTCCTCCACCCTCTAAGACATCACCCTTGGTGGATGATGACTTAGATGAAGAAGAAGCAATTAAGGTCACCGAAAAGAAAAACCTAGAAAACGACAGCGTGGATGAAACTTTAAAGATTGATGAAATAGTCAACATTAAGGAATCTAGTAACCATCCATTAGAAAATGTCATAGGAAACCTTAACCAAAGAACCCTTAGATCACAATCCCAAAACCAAAGTAACTTCTTTTGTTTTATATCAACTATAGAACCAAAGCATGTAAATGAAGCCTTAACGGATTATAGTTAGATAGTCGCTATGCAAGAAGAATTAAATCAATTCATTGCTAACGACGTTTGGGAGTTAGTTCCACAACCTAGGAATATGACAATTATAGAACTAAGTTGGTGTTTAGAAATAAGTTAGATAAGAATGGTATTGTTTATCGAAATAAGGCTAGGTTAGTTGCTCAAGGCTATAATCAACAAGAGGGCATCGATTATGATGAAACTTATGCCCCTGTTGCTAGACTTGAGTCAATTAGGATAATATTAGCTTATGCTTGTGCTTTAGACTTTAAACTATTCCAAATGGATGTAAAAAGTGCATTCCTGAACGGTTTTATCAATGAGGAGGTACACGTGGCTCAACCTCCGGGATTCATTGATTTTGAGAAACCGAATCATGTTTAAAAACTAAAGAAAGCTTTATATGGTCTTAAACAAGCACCTAAAGCTTGGTATGATAGACTAAAAGATTTCCTTATTAAACATGAATATAAAATGGGAATGGTAGATAACACTCTTTTTACTAAGAAGAAAAGTCTAAATCTCATCATTGTTTAAATATATGTCGACGACATTGTATTTGGTTTGACTTATCAAGACATGTGTGATGAATTTGCCAAAATCATGCATGACGAGTTTGAGATGAGCATGATGGGTGAACTTAACTTCTTCCTTGGATTACAAATAAAACAAATGGAAGATGGTATCTTCTTTAATCAATCTAAGTATATTAAATAAATGCTTAAGAAATTTGGTCTAGAAGACTCTAAACCAATGAAAACCCCCATGTCCTCCGATACTAAACTCACAAAAGACGAAGAGTGTGAGTCGGTAGATAGTACCAAGTATTGAGGCATGATAGGTAGTTTATTATACCTAACGGCAAGTAGGCCCAATATCATGTTTAGTGTCTGCCTTTGTACCCGCTTCCAAGAGGCTCCCAAAACCTCTCACCTTGAAGCGGTTAAACGTATCTTCTGATACATTAAAGGCACTACGCACTTAGGATTATGGTATCCTAAGGGGACCGGCATAGAAACTGTAGTATATGCCGACTCTGATCATGCGGGAGATTATGTGGATCGAAAGAGCACTAGCAGTATTTGTACGTTCGTGGGATGTTGTTTGACATCTTGGTTCTCGAAGAAACAAACCGCTCTTGTTATATCCACTACCGAAGCCGAATACGTAAGCGCCGGTAAGGCATGTCAACAAGCACTATGGATGAAACAAGCTCTCACCAACTACAACGTACGACGTTCCCATCATGTGTGATAACAAAGGCACGATTGACCTTAGCAAAAATCCGGTGCAACATTCTTGTACCAAACACATCGAAATACGTCACCACTTTCTTCGTGATAATGTCCAGAAAGGACATATCTCAATCGAAAAAGTGTCGTCCGTCGACAATATTGCTGACATTCTCACTAAACCCCTTAAGCGTGAATCGTTTAACTATCTACGTCTTGGTTTAGGAAATAAAACACATTACATAAATCATATTAGTCCGCTTCTCCTTCTTCTGTCTCAATTCTAGTTAGTGTTCCATTCCGTGTCGTGACAACTTAAATTCTTCATCCGAAGTACTTTAAGCATCTTTAATTCGCGAAATGCAAATTTAAATGTCACTCCTCTTCGTAAGATTTCGTCAAAAACTGAGTCCAAAACCCTTCACTGAGGGCGGCCCCTATACCATAGGCGACCCCCTAATATATTTGGGACTACCAGGCATTATGAGACCGCCATCAGCAGACTCCCATATTAAACACTTAGTCAAAAAAAATTCAAACCACAAAAACAAACACCCCCCTTCGTGCTGCAAATGACGAACACGACTCAAACAACCCAAAAACTCAAAATCACACATCAAAACACAAATTGAAGATAAAATCAACACTTACAATCATTCATAACATCTTAAAGATCATCAATTGTAAGTCATTTCATCTATTTTCTTTCAATTTATGTCTAGGGTTTATGAAGAACACCAAAAATTAAAATTGGGGATTTTCAATTTTTCTTTCAATTTCATACAATTAGGACTACTAAGATACAATGTATAACTAATATGCTTCACATAGACATAGGATTTGCATATATTAGTGAGCTTGTAGAAAAATTGATTTTGAACCAAAACCCTAATTTTATTTTCAAATCACTCACGTTAGGAACATAATAAAATTGTTGTTATGCATTGTTAATCCAACCTAAAAACGTTTTCAAATACATGCATAATGATCTCATAAAAAAATTTCGAGATACATAATTCATATGTATTTCTTGACTTGTTTGGATGAGAAAAATCAAATTAAGGGATGTTTAGGTCGAGTTAATCATTACTCCACATTTGTCACAATTAGGTACACACTAGACTTCTCTTTAAATGAAGGAACCTCACTAAATTATCTTTTTCAATTCTAGGTGAAATGACTTTGGAAGATGAATTACGATACACAAAATCATATGTTCCAACAATCTCAATAGAAAACTATATTCCTGACATCTTAAAACCCGTCATTGGAAACCTAGAATGTAGGTCAATTCATGAAGGTCGTCCTGTGTCTCCTGAATCCACTAAATATGATAATATTCAAACTCGATTTGTCCAAGATTTCTACTTGAATTCTACTCTTCAATAATAATTATTAAAAATAATGATCAAAATATCATTTTAACATTCTGGGCATTAAAAAGAACATTTAATTTTTCACTCGAGTCATTCGCCTCGATTCTCTTCATTCCATGTGAAGGAGAATGTTCTTACTCTAAAGAATCATCCCTCGACTCCTTGAAAACAAACCAAGAGTCAAACACACCCTATCAAACACACATTGCAACACCAAATGAAATTATTCAATCAATCACAACAACTGGACAAACCATTTTTCAAAACAAAATCCTCAAGGAAGAGCTTCGTCATGACATGAGATCTTGGAATGAAATCATTCAAGATAATGCCTTTGGCACTCAAAATGACTCACCATTTCTTTCTGCATCATCATGTCACATGATGTATTGCATTCTAACAAGTACTCATTTCAACTTTGCCTACTTTCTAACCAAACGAGTTGAGAAGTGTTAGGAATTCAGTTTTTAGTAAAGTGATGATCATTATCGATCTCACGAGCCTTAGTAATAGTTAGTCAATTCAATGTAATATCTAAGTAATCTAACAGGGCCGACTTATAGAAAGTCTAAGAAAAGCCCATAGAAAGCCTGGCCTGGCCCATCCATGTAAGTATATAAACCCTCTCCACACATAGGAGAGGGTGTTGGTTGAATGCATTTTTCTCACAATCTTGTGTGTGTGTTTGAGTGTGTTCTCCTATCCACTCTCTCTCTAAGTTTATAAGTGTGTGTGAAATTACAAATTCCTTTAATTGGTATCCGAGCCATGGTTTCACCTTGGGATCTTTAGTGTTTCGTTGTGGTTATTTTGAGCTTATTTTTGTCTTATTTTTTGCTTAATAGGATTCGGCTTATTAATGATATTGTAGTCTTGCTTATTTATTTTCGGGCTCAAATTCTTAATTTCTATTGGGCTATATTTGATGTCACGGCTCGTTACCAAACAGTTAGTAGTCTCCTTTTCATTTTTATCTTATTTGGTTACTTTTTTATTACTTCTTCATTTTTCATAGCCTAGTTGCGTGTCAAACTGCTCCTTTCAACCTATTTTCAAAGCTTAAAGCTCACGGCTTATTTTCTTGGCTTAAGTGGTTTTGCTTATTTCTTAAAAAGCTCTAAAGTTTCGATGACAAATATTTAAGAAGCTTATATTTTTCTTATCGTAGCTTATCTCAGTGGTTTTTTTGAGTTTCTTTTGGCTTAATCTAGTTCAAAAGCTTAAACGCTCATTACCTAAGGTTTAAACAGCTTGTTTGTTAGCTTTATTCGTGGCTTATTCTTGTCTAAAAGTAGCTTATTTGAGCTTATTTTCAGGCTTATTTTCGAACTTATTTGTTGCTATTTTAGCTCATGGCTTATTTCAAGTAAAAGCTACTTATTTCGAGTATAAAAAGCTTATTCTCGAGCTTTTTTGTGGTTGCTTATCTTGTGGTCCATCGTTTGAAGACAAAAGAGAAAGGACGATTGTACAAACCGATCTACTAAAGATAGTGACAACCGAACTAGTAACTCGCCAAGAAGGAACCGAACAACTTTGACAACCAATCAACCAAAACCTTTGAGAACCGAACAACCAGTTTCTAAGTGTGAACCAAACAAATTGTTTCAAGTGTGAACCGAACAACTCGTTTTTCCTTTGAGAACCGAACAACTAGTTTTTTTTTCTTATGAGAACCAAACAACTAGATTCCTTTGAGATCCAAACAACTAGACTTCCTTTGGAACCGAACAACTAGCTTTTCCCTTAGGAACCGAACTTTCAAAAGCATTAGAAATAAACTCTACACGTTTTAAGTCATTTTCGGTTTTTCGGTTTCGTGTGTCAGTTCATTACGGGACTTGTAACATATACCATTACGATCGCGGTCTTGCAACGATCATCGTGGTATATTTGGTTTTAACCGACGATAACCGTACAACTCCGCGAGATAAAATTACAAACTCATTGCATTTTATAAATTTCAAAAGAAGAAGACAAGTGAAACAGGAGGGAAACGTGTTCATTACTAAATATATTTTGAAATTTACACATGCAGTCCCTGAACTCAAAGACTTTTCAAAGTTAGTCCTTTACTTGTTTATTAACCCTCAAAGTTGAAAAAGGTTTACACATGCAGTCCCTGAACTTAAAGATTTTTCAAAGTTAGTCCTTTACTTGTTTATTAACCCTCAAAGTTGAAAACGTTTTACACCGTTAGTCCTTAGTCTTATAAAACAGCCCGTTAGTCATCAAAAATGAATCGTTATTGCACCGTTAGTCCTTATTTGAATTTTAATCAATCGGTACTCATTTTAAGTTGAAAGTTTGTGCACCGTTCATCATTTTCGCTCATTATTCGTCAACAAAAGCTCAAGTTCCTCAACATCAACAACAACAACGATTTCACAACGATTAATCATTGCTTCACGGTTTCTTCTTGATTTTGTAAAATCCTGCAAAATATTTAATTCTTTTCTTGGTTTAAATCATAGATTTGTAAATTCTCGTGAATGTTAAGTGATTTCAAACCACAACAATAATCACTTAATCTACAAATTTGATTTCACACATCAATTACCTTAAAATGTTTAACATGAATGAGAGAGTTTACAATCCGTAATCACAGATTCATAGTGTTTCTCATCAAGTTTCAATGTTTCATCCACAAGCTTCTCAAGTGATTTATCCTCAACCATCAATGATTCATCCATAATCATATCAAGTGATTCATCCACAATCATATCAAGTGATTCATCCACAATCATCTCAAGTGATTCATCAACAAGCATCTCAAGCACCAGCTGTTTCTCTATAATCATCAACAGATCCTATACAAGTTGATTCAAGCCTTGTTGCACCATACTTTCTTCCAACTGATGATCCACTTGAATGCTTAACCAAAGCTTTGACATTTATAAGTATCATACTTGCTTTAACTTACCTATCATCCAATAATCAACTAGAGACTTCGTCAAATCCAATGCATCAAGTTGCTATGCCAGAATGACAGACTCTGAGTTATGTGGGTAAATGTTCAACGGGTAATGATCATATAGCAAGGCCGTATACTCAATCAAAGAAGATACAATGTCACAAGCAACATATGTTGTTAGCACAACTTCAAGAAGCATGGATTCAGTTGAGCAAAGACCAACTTGCAATTTTGGCAGATATAGGAGAAATAATTGATTTTGGCCCAGGTACTTTCACAGTGAAAACTAATGCACTCTTCCAAGCAGATGGAGTTGAGGTATATGATTCAGATTGTGATGATGTACCTAATGCACAACCAAGTTTCATGGCCAATATCTCAAGTTATGGTTTAGATGCTCTAGATGAGGTACACAATCCGGATAATATCGATAACAATATGATTATTTATGATGTGCAGGTGAAGCCGTCTTCTGAACAGTCGAGTGGTGTGAACCATTCAGAGACTGAAATAACCAGTGATAGGAATATCATTCCTTATTATTAGTATGTGACAGAATTACAACAGATAGCTGTTCAGAATTCTAACTTATCTGCACAACAAGATGCACTGATATTATCTGTGATTGAACAACTAAAAAGCCAAGCAATTAATTGCACCAAGATTAATCTGGACAATAAAAGTGTCAATGATTCTTTAACTGCTGAGCTTGAAAGATATAAAACAAGTTAAAGTTTTGAAAGAAGGCCAAAATGTTGATTTAAAAGATAAATATAATGTTTCAGATTCATGTAAACAGTCTGTCGAGATTGATCGTCTTAAACAAATTCTTTCAGAACATGTAAAAGAAAAGGAATCTTTAATGCAAACAATTACTCTTCTTAAAAATAATTTTAAGAAAGAAGAATCTAGAAACATTAATAGAGAGATTGCTTTAGAAAAGAAGATCAAACAGCTGGATAATATTGTTTTTAAAAGAGATCAATTAGCACAAACTGTTCACATGTTGACAAAACCTCAGTTTTTCTATGATCATACCACTAAACAAGCTCTAAGTTTTCAAAATCCTTTCTATCTGAAGAAAGCTCAGCAGTTAGAACCAAAGCTTTATGATGGTAATGTCATTAAGAACACTAGTGCTATTGTGATTCCTGACTCCGAAGAGACCCTTATGCTTACTGAAGAGAGTCGTTCAAAAATGATTTTAAAACAACAGGATCCAATGATGTTAGAAAGAAAGTTAATACTACACCAGTTGATTATGCTGTTCTCAACCAACTTTCTCAATATTTTAAAAAATGATTTGTTTCACAAACTGAATTATCTGCTGAACAAGCCTTTTGGTCTCAGAAATCTATGAATTCTTCAGATCCCACTCTTTCTAGTAGACCCACCAAAGTTGAGCTTCCAAAAGAACTTCCTAAAGTCAGCATGGTTAATACGAGTTTGAAGAAACTTAAACACCATCTTGCTGGCTTTGATGTGGTTGTCAAAGAAAGAACCATAGCCACAACCATCATTGAGGGCTCGTGGGGGTTTGAACATACAAAAGCTTGTTTTAGGGATGAAATAATTCCATTTGTAAAAGCTCTGAAGAACTTATTCAATATATTCGATCAATATTTAATTGATGAACTTACTGAAGTCCAAAACTTCTTTCATCAAATGGAACAGGCTGTGAAACAACATCTATAGACTCCAAAACATTTGAAGTTAAAATGAAGAAAGTTTTAAATGAAAATGAACGACTCTTGGAACAAGTCATTAGCAAAGATACAGTGAACATAATTGTGAATTCTTCTATGGATAATGCTTATGTGAATGTGCATGAATGTGAAAAGTGTCTCAAACTTGAGACAGAGCTTCTCAACAAAAAGGATTTCATTAAAAAAGAGATTTACGATAAACTGTTCAGAAGTTATACCACTCTTGAAAAACATTGCATCTCTTTAGAAGTTGATACTCAACTTAATCAGGAAATTTTTCAAAGAGACAATACTGTTTCAAATCAAAGTGCTCCAAGTTTTGATCAATATTTTGAACTAAATGAATTAAAAGCTCAGTCGCAAGAGAAAAACACGGTCATAAAAAAGTTGAAAGAGAGAATTAAATCTTTATGTGGAAATATGAATGAGGATAAGGGTAAGAAGAACATTGAAGAGATTGAAACGATAAATATTGAATTGGATCATTGGGTGTCAAAGCTTATTGCTGAGAATGAACATTTGAAACAGACCTATAAGCAACTTTATAACTCAATCAAACCAACACGTATTCGATCATAAGAACAATGTGATGCTTTAGTCAATCAAGTTAATCAAAAGTCTGTGGAAATCTCTGATTTAAATGTAAGTCTTCAGGAAAAAGATTTGGTCATAACGGCATTGAAATAAGAATTAAGGAAACTAAAAGGAAAAAGTGTTGTTGCTTGTCGTGAAACCGTGAATAAGCCAAAAGTGATAGCCCCCGTAGTGCATAAGGTAGAATTAGAACCTCTCTCCTTAAAGCTTAAGAACAATAGGGAAGCACATGTAGACTACATTAGGATCACTAAAGAAAATGCTGACACTCTTCGTGATGTAGTTGAACAAGCTAGAACCTCAAATCCTTTAGATAATGCGTTAGCTTATGCTTGTATATACACGAAATAGATTCAGGAGTTGTTAGTATATGTTAGTGATACATGTCCAAGTTCCCCATTAAAGAGTAAGACGTTGGTTGCCATCACACCAGTGAACAAAGCTAAGTTACTTTTACAAAGACTAGTACAATATCTGACAATAATACAAAAATTCAAGTAGATGTTCACCAGACTCAGACCACTAACAAACCTTTAATACCTTTTACAAATGAAAAATGTTCTACTAATGCTAGCAGATCAAAACCTCGAAGTGAAACAAAGAATAATAGGATCATGCAACCATTAAGTAATAACCAAAAATATCAAAAAATAGAAGCCCACACTAGGAATGCTAAGCCTAGTCTGACTAAAGAAGATAGTGAGTCTAAATTTGTGTGCTTAACATGCAACAAATGCTATTTTGATGCAAGACATGATTTTTGTGTTGTACAACATTTGTCTGAAGTGAATGATCATGCTAGAGCTAAGGCTGTTAAGAGCATTATAATGAAAGAATGGAAACCTACTAGTAAAATGTTTAAAAATGTTGGACATAAATGGGTTCCCACAGGAAGGACTTTCACTATAGTTGGAACTAAGTGTCCTTTAACCAGATTCACTTCCACTAAAATAGTGCCTCCTAGGAAACCTGTTAAATCAACTATAATAACAAACATAAAACCAAGTAGTGCATCTCAATGAAGACCCAAAGAAACAAATCATGCGAGTTCGAGTAGTGCACCTAAGATTATAGAATCTAGGACTGCTAACCACTTGGAACCCAACAATCATATGGGATCCAATGTTTCTATTTCTACATGCTCTTTAAGTGTCCAATGCAGGTCATACAAATCGTACCTTGGTAATTGGATTTGGGCTGCTCTACACATCTAATCAGCACCAATAAGACTTCTAAGTAAATATCAGCTTAGGACTCAGACTTCAAGAAAAATGACTTATAATTACTTCAGACTGTAACTTGGTCTTCATTCAATGGCTTATGTACAATTCAGTGCATAACCCGAGCTTCATTTAATGGCGTCTGTAGACAACTCTTCAGGCCCCGTTCCTTAAAGAAAAGAAAGGTGTACGCTTCAGTGCGCTTTATCTTCAAAAGAAGAGTAATCTTCTTGTATCCTATGTAAATATAAAAGATCATAAAAACACAAAAAGATTTTATTTTTTATTTTTATTTTTTATTATTATAAAATTTTATAAAAACAAAATAGAAAAATATAAAATTAGAAAAACAAAATACAAAATTAAAAAATGAGAAAAATATAAAAAGAGGTTATAATGCATGTCTTCTGAAAATCGATAACATTTACGGTCTTAGAAATGTCATTTAATAGTGATACGAGGCTGTAAATGAAGTTCGAGCAGAAGTTCAAAAGTTTTCAAAACATGCCAAATATGGCTTGCTATTATTTCTGATAGCAACCCGGTCATCATCTTAAAGGCAAGTATGTCGTCAAAAAGACAACTTGACCTCACAACGAGAAATTTATTTTTCTTAGGAATGAATTACTTCATATTCATTCAAAGGCTTGTGTTTACTTTGCAACACAACCCGTGCTTCCTATATACAAATTAATGTACGTGTCAGTGCATTTCTTTGTCAAAATAAGAGAAATCTTATTTTTATTTGTAAAAAGTTATCTTCACAATGAATCAGTGTTTTCAGTAATAACAAAAAGATTTTCAAAGACAAATCGACCACTCAAACAATGACAACAGCTCTTTAAATATAAAACGGGTCATTATTTGAGGGGGAGAAATTTTCATCAAATAATCTTTTAAAACGGTCTTTCAAATTAAGTCACGAAATAAACGAATAATGTTTTGGTTAATGACAAATAACATTTTTAAGGGGAGTTGATTTATATTAACTACAAGAGCTTTAGATGTAATGTGTTTCAAACTTTAAGGACTTATTTGCTATTTAAGACTCAGTTGATTCTCACATAATAGATTTAAGCTTATCAATTCTTCGAACACGATCTCAAGTGTATGTGCGTACAAGGTTTTGATGATTTCGAGGTATCAAAACCAGCAAGGGGGAAGGAATAGATACACAAGAAAGATAATGAGTACACGCGATATAATTCATACCCTATTATCATTTTAGGTCATTTCGGGAAGACAAATGTCATAACCGCAGAGAAAATTAGTGTTTAACTTGTTAGTTTCGGGTGCTCTATTTCAAGTACATGGGGGAAGAGATATCTTGTGAATTTTATGTATGCATCATTTAAGATACTAGGAGGAAGTGTTGTAAGAAGATTTATTCTAAGTGTGAGAAGACTGGTTACTAATTCAATAAATGCTTCCTCAAACGGTTAACCACTAAGCTTATTTTTTTAAAGAAAGTAGAATAGTTGACAAAAGAGGTACACATAGGTTTGATACGTACAATGATTCCTTAAGTTAGTCAGTATTCTGCAGAAAGAAATGAGTATATTCGGGACTTAGTTGACTTAGGTGTTATCATTTCGACTACTTAGAGGGAATAATTGTGACATCCGAGACTTAGGGGGTGTTTGATAGCTTCTTAATGGGCCAATTAAGAGAGTATCTCCTAGTCGGTCAGTGTTTGAGGTGTTTGATAAAAACAAGTGAATCTCTTACCGATTAATTTTGCTTTTGAATCATTTAGGGTGGGTGCATGTCCTCAGCCATTCAGTTTGCATATGTTTCCTTGATTGCCTTTTTTTGTTTATTATTATTTCAATGTTTTTTGTTAGCAAATGTTTTTCTTTCTAATATTTTCACCGACTCACACGTTCACTCAAATCAAGTTCTTTTATATATGATATATGTGTATTCATGCCAACATTTTTTACTTTTATCTTTTTCTTAATATAACAACAAATTAATTAGCATATTCGCTTACCTATATACATTTCTTCTTGTATTTAAAGACATGGTTCAATTACATATTTTTGTAGTCGTTCATTTATTCACATTTTCTTGCAATATAATAAGTTTGTAGAGTTATAATTAATTGATTAATTATCAAAAAGTTAAAGAAAAGTAACGGTTGCGTTTCATAATTTGAATCTCTATTCTCTATGAATACCAATGATCATATAATATTCACCTTTAGATCATATCCGCGGCAAGAATGGTAATTTTGTGTCATACAGATTGTTATCCAAAACGTTTATCAAACGACCAGTTTTCATTCAGAACCAAGTTCATACAGATCACTCTAAATCATTCAGCTCGCTAATTGATTCAGTACCTAATCAATTTTTTTTATCAAATAGCCCCTTAGTTAACTTTGGTGTTACAATTTATATCATCACTATCGTGTAAGGAGAAATACGAACATCCAAGACTTAATTGACTTTGGTGTTACAGTTTCGAATTGGTTGTGTACTTCAGATATTTAGGCTTTATACATAAAGACTGCTTGATGCGGCTTGCACATCTGCTTTGAATCTACTCAAGAAAGGATTGCTGATTTGGGGGGAAGCTAAGACAACTTCCAAAAGGAGAGTATCGAGATAGACTATGGATTGCTGACATGGAGTGAATGACTGTGTCATTTTCAGTTTGAACATCTTTAGGTCCTGTCTCATACATAATCTTGTGAATATATAAATGTGTAGTGTAGACTTAACAATTAGGCATATATAGTGTTTGAGTATGAATTTTCAAGAATTTCTTATTAAATTTAATTTTTTTCAAATTAACATACTCAAACACCATATAATACCCTTATAATTTGAGGGGGAGCATTAAAAATGTTCCTAATGCGGCTAGTTAATAATTGGACATTCTTTCCCCGAAAGCAGCTATATTTGAATCAATTGATATCCAAAATATCAAGAGATTTAATATTTTTGATAAGGGGAGAAAATGTGATTAAAATATATGGCTAAAGATGTGATTTTCAAGATCTCAAGTGTACGTTATCCCATATATGTGCTAAACTCTTTCGATTAATCGATGCACATATAAAGGGGTAGCAAATGGTTATGTGTGGCAGTATAACAACCTATAATTTTCCTCTATGTAATTATCCATCTATTAAATTAGATGCAGTTTTCCTCAGTATAACTTCCATCTATTAAATTAGATGCAACCATTTTCACGGGAATATTTTTTTGCTTTATTCCATCCATAATGTAACGTAACTTACATTACCAAAGTAAACGTGCTCACGCAACCACCAATGCTAATTTCATGAACGTTTATATTAAGTAAACGTTATAATATGTCAAATAATATGTTTTAAACTCCATTTTTACCGTACGTTATCTATTTAACGTACCATTCATAACGTTTATTATGAAACGAACATTATACGTTAACGTTTATATCAAAACCCCAATTTCATGTAATATTTTCATAAACCAAATGTACAAGATAATAAGGCATGTGTACAAGTTATCAATACATGAAATTCAAATATCTTTTCCCTCCAAAACCATGGTACAACTTCTTTAAGCTCAAAGTACAAGCCGATTATGCATGATATTTAAAACATGCATTTTCCCTCCATTTTTCTAAGGCATTTTGTACCACCACTTAAACATAACTTACAAGCCTTTCATGCACAACAATTAAACACTAATTTCCCTCTAATCCTAAACCCTAGCTTGACACTAAACCCTAATCCTAACCCTAGATGAAAACCTAACCAACCCTAACTAGTTTTAAGACTAAACTAACCAAGCAACCACCTTAACTCCACCATGACTTCACCACCACATCACCACCAAGCACCTCAAGCACCTTTATAAATCACCACCATGTGACCTACTTGCTGCCTTGCCCTCCAGGTTACCTTGTCACCACCTTGGTATGCCGAGCCCTCTCCCACTACCTTACACCTCTCTTGGCTACTTACCTAGCTTTTAATACTCACTACTAGCTTATCTTAGTTACCCTTAGTAGCCCTTGGCCACTACTCCACTCAAAACCCATGGGCACCAAGCCTTTTGCACCCTATAAATAGCCGAGATAAACATACCCTCACATCTCACCATTTAAACTCAAAACAAGTTCTAGCCATGTCCTAGGAGGATTAAGAAGGAAGTCTAAGCTAAGAAGAAAGCCAAGGTTAAAGAATAAAGGTCTTGAAATCATATCCAAGTGTTTGAACCTAAAACAACCCATTTTTGACCCATTTAAGCTTTTGTAAGTCTTCAATATGTTTTATAAGTTCCTAATATGTTATAGATCTTTAATAAACCTTTATGGATTATATATAACCAACTTATTTTAGGATTTCTAGCTCACAAGCTCATTTCATAAGCTACAAGCTCATAAAACCAACTTATTTTAGCTTATAATAATAAGCTATAACCTGCAAATTGAAATCGGATTTCAAAAATACCAAGTTTATGAATTTTGGACTTAATTTGCAAATGGTTTCATGCAAAGGGGTATATATTGTAATTTTTTGAAACTTATAAACTAGAGGGGCTGAAAATGTAATTAACCTAAACTTAAAACCCCAAGGGCCTGTTTTGCCAACTTTCAAAATTAAGGGTTAAATTTATATAAAGTTATATATAAAGGATTAAATTTGTAAATATATATATACCAAGGGTTTATATTGTCATTTTTGTATTCTCAAGGGTATAAAATGTAATATTTTTATATTAATTATAAAAATATATATAAACATTATACGACTCGATTTTATTTAATACCGACACATTTATCGTTATCAATCATCGATCGAAACATTATAAATCAATTATGTTATATATTTAACATAATTTATCATCCACTAGCTTTTAAAGAAACTTAAAAAGATAAAATCTTATCTTTTAAACTATAACGTATCACGTTACTAGGGAATTTCATGTGAGGGGATTTAATTTGGGTAGACGTTTTGATGAGTTGTTGAATTCACGATTTAAAGTGTCCTAGCTCCTCAAACGTTTACTACATGACCTTTGGATTATGATAGCCCGAACAGTGATACAATGATTTCATAAGTTAACGAACCAAGTTAATATTTACGTTAAACTTTATGAAATAAAATTTTGAAATATAAACAATCGAACTAAGACTTGACATATTACCATAGGTTGTGTGACGAAGCTGTTTACTTCCATTTGAGTCACTTTTGACATCAATCAAACTACCTTATCAAGGTGAGTTCATAGTCCCACCTTTATATGTTTTCCAAACCCCGTGGGGAGATACATGCTATAAACTATGAATACAAGTATTTTTCCAACTGTATGCTATCCTGATATATTATTGCACAAGTACCTACATTGCCAATATTACCATATATCATGAACCATTAATCACTTGCGAGTGAACCCGAATATTGTAGATAGATCTATCGGGATTGACGAATCCCGTTTGTGTTTACCTGTACATGGGGTAACCAAGCGCACTATATTTAAGAATAATGGGTAACTTGGCAAGTTACCTTTCCAAGAGGACATTTGTTCCTCAATAATGTCACTGAGGTGATTTCCATGTTAACGTGTTGGTGTCATGAGCTTAGTGCAATAATATTGTTTTCCATGATAATTGTAGTTGTACAATTATTACCACTTATGATGACTTGTATTCAACTATTACATTTCAAACACTGTGAATTTCACTTGACCTTTATGTTGATCATTTTAGCATGTTTATCTCAGGTAATTGAGCAAACTATAGTATGGATGACGTTGGACTTAAGGACATCCAAACTTGTTATCATTCAACCTTTATGTTTTCAATGTATTTTGGGACCTCCTTTTATAAAACTCTGAAATAATATTGAATGATAACTAAAATTTCCAAAACATCTCTTTTGAGTCGTTTTCTATGATTATGACTGTTGGTTCATGAAGTAATACCCCAATTTAGTTTCCGCTTCTATATGTGAAATAAGGGGGTGTTACAGATTGGTATCAAGAGCCGCGGTTATAAAGAACAAGGTTAAAACCTAAACTATAACCATTTTCCATCCAAGAAAGTCCTCCGTACCACTACATTTCCTGAATAGTATGTAAAGATACATAACTATTATATAAACAACTTATGTTATTTTACACTGGGTTGTTACAGAATTATGTCTACATCTACCCACCCTATTATCGCCCTATCTGATTCCTATGTTGAGGATGCTTTTTCCTCTACAAGCACTCCTGACTATACCCCGGCTTCACCGGACTATTTCCCAGCTTCACTGAGAAACACCTTTTTTGATCCTTTAGAGGATTTATCTAAGGATCTTTTAGCTTCGCTAGCCATATCACCTTTCCACGATGATCCATATATGAAGGTCATGTAAGCATTTAATGCTACTAATGATGAATTAACTATTCCATCACCATGAGCTCCTATTGCTCCACTAACTATTTTGCCTCCATCTCCAGTGTTACCACCATCACCACTATTTGATCCTCAAAATTTCTTTCTTCTCGAGGAGATTTTTCCACCTCAGAAATGAGCCCGTTCCTATCATACTCCTCTATTGATTTTTTTGCCCCACCTCAGGTATTTGAGATGGAAGAGAGTTCTCATAAAATGTATTTGGAGCGTCATGAGGAACATATCGAGACTATTTTGAATCACTTAGATGAGCTCCCTCTTGAGCGAATTGAGCACATAGAAGATAAGATAGAAGGTCTTGGTAATGGTTGAGTCATCATACATCGAGATTTTAACCAACTAGAAACTGAACTTCAAGAAGCTCGTACACAGATTTATGGATTTCAAAGAGAGCAAATAAGGCATGACGACGAGATTGTTCTTGCTCGCGTCAGGACTTCTACTTTAGAGATACTCATCGAGGATATCCAGATTCACCACCGATCAGATATGAAAAGTCTTCTGGACAACCATAAGGGAGGACCACCAGACTACTAGAATAGATCCTTATCATTCATAACTTTTGTTAGAATCTAACCACTGGATGTGAGGCATAAATAATGACACTTGTTAAATTTTGACTATGTAAAATATGTAGACAAGTTGTTTATGATTTAATACAGTGGTAATTCCATTATACCTCACTGTTTTATGATACCGATTTATGTATGTCGTAGTTGTCTATCCTATATTCTGTAGTGTGATGTATCGTATCTTTATGTATCTAGGTTACTATGGCTCTCTTACCACCCGATTTTCTTAAACCTTTATACCCAAATATCATGGACATGATTAATGATCAAGATATTGAACATACAATTTCACCTACACCACCACCAGACTATCCTTTGATGAGTTATCTAAGTGGTGGTGGTATGAAACCACTAGAAAGTAAACCAGTCCCCAAAAAACCTAATGAGTTAGATGCTTGTTAGAGTGTACATTCCAAAAATTTTCTGTGATATCCTGCAATGTAATATCAAAGAATGTGTATTTCTTTGTTTGAACTTGTACCAAATAAGAATCCATGCAATGATATATTCTTAGTTTGTGTTGTCTTGTAAATGTTGATAGAATGGCTCCCAAGAGGACACCAACATCTGCAGCACCAGCCATGTCTTAGGCTGCCATCAGGAAACTAGTTGCTGATAGTGTTGCCACAACTCTGGAAACACAAGCTTCTATAGCAAGAAAATGTAGCTACAAAGAGTTTATGAGCTGTCAACCTTTCAATTTCAAAGGTACGGAAGGCGCTGTTAGCCTTATTCGCCGGTTTAAACGAACTAAATCGGTATTTCTCTGTAGCAACTGTACCAAGGACTGCAAAGTAAATTTTGCTACTGGTACTCTAACTAAAGAAGCTTTCTCCTGGTGGAATTCATTCGCCCAGCCTATTGGAATAGAGGAAGCCTACAAGATCACCTAGTCTGAATTTAAAAAGCTCTTAATAAATAAGTATTGTCCCCGAACTGAGGTCAAGAAAATGGAAGATGAATTTTACAATCTAAATGTAAAAGGAAATGATCTTAAGACTTACGTTAGAAGATTCTAGGAATTGGCAGTCTTATGCCCAACTATGGTGCCAAATTCTGAATAACTCATGGAAGTCTTCATCGAGGGATTACCCAGAAGTATTGAAGGATATGTTACCGCTTTAAAGCCTGAAACTTTAGAAGAAGCCATTACCATAACCCAGAGGTTACTAGATCAGGTAACAAAGCATAATTCTGTGCAAGGAACCAATGATCACAAATGAAAGTTTGATGATAGAAGAAACACCACCAACAACAACAAATATCAAAACAATCATAATAGCAACCGTAACAATGATCACCACCAACAGCAGAATATAAGGAAAGAAACCTTCTGGGCTTATGCTGTCACCCCAACTGAAAACAGTAGGTATACGAGAGCCTTCCCATGTGTAAGAAATGCACCCTGCATCACATAGGACCTTGCACTATCAAGTGTCAGACATGCAACAAGGTGGGTCATCAGACCAGGAACTGCAGAAACATAGGGCCAGCCACTAGAAGCAACCTACAACCAGTAACAATAACTTGTCATGCTTGTGAAGAGAAAGGGCATTACAAAAATCAGTGCCCAAAAGCAAACAACAATGCCCATGGAAGAGCATACTTGCTGAGGGACAAGAACGCTCACCAAGATCCGAACAGAGTCACATGTACGTTTCTTCTAAACCAACATCTAGCTAGAGTATTATATGATTTCGAAGCCGATAAAAGTTTTGTATCCATATCTCTTACTTCTATGCTTAATATCCCACCAATTACATTAGATACTACCTACTGTTGGGATTCAGAAGTCTCTACAACTTATTGCTGCTAGTTGTAGTTAAACTGTTAGTGAAGACTTAGTGTTGCTAATAAAGATTGTTGAAAATAGACTAAGTATTTAGTATTGCTAGTTATAATAGTTAGTACTGCCAGTACATTGTTAGTACTGCCAGTATAGTTAGTGCTGTTAGTAGTAAGTTAGTACTGCTAGCATATGAAGTTAGTACTGCTTATGGGATATGCATGAGATATATTAGGAATAGATATGCATGATCACATAACGCATTTTGTAAGCCCATTAGGGTTTCCTTGGTGTATAAAAGGAACCCGACGGCATTAGTTAGATATAAGTTTTCATATACAAGTTTCACCAAGATATATAGTTAGTAATCTGTAATCTAACGGATTAATAGAAATCAAAGTTTTGTTTCATTCATTGTTCTTCTTAGCAGTATAAGTTAGTTTCCGCATAACTTATATTGTTCATAGTCATTGTTTCTCTTGTAGTTTGTTTGGATCTATCCAGATTGGCGACCACCCTTAACATGCTAAAAAGATCTATTCAGATTGGGATCAACAAGTGGTATCAGAGCCTGTTGAGAAACTCTGAGTAAGAAGAACCTAAACACATCAGTTACAAACTTTACATTTCATATCTATTCAATGGCAGGATCAGATGATGAAATTCCACCACCACCACTACCACAAACATCAACACAACAAGCCCCTCACACTGTGTCAACCGTTAAACTCCTTATTCTGAAGAAAGGTGAGTATGACATTTGGGCCATGAAAATGGAACATTACTTAAGCCATACAGACTATCCTATATGGGAAGTCATACAAAAAGGAAATGGTCCTGTAAGTGTCTCATAAATGGAGTAATAAAGGTTCTGCCTCCTAAAACTGCTAAAGAAATTTTAGCCAGAGAAAGAGAAAGAAAAGCAAGGACCACCTTGCTTATGGCTTTACCAGAAGACCATTTAGCAAAATTTCATAAGATGACTGATGCTAAAGATATGTGGGATGCTATCAAATCCAGATTTGGTGGCAATGATGAATCAAAGAAGATGCAAAAATACATTTTAAAGCAACAATTTAAAGGATTTTCTGTGTCCAACTCAGAAGAACTGCACAAAGGTTATGACAGGTTTGAGAGTCTTCTGAGTCAACTTGAGATTCATGATGCAGGTGTCTCCACTGAAGATGCCAATCAAAAGTTCCTCAGGTCTTTACCTTCTTCTTGGTCCCAAGTATCCTTAGTCATGAGGACCAAGCCAGGAGTGGATAATCTTAGTATTGATGATCTTTATAACAATCTTAGAGTCTTTAAATCTGATATTAAAGGCTCCACTGGATCATCTTCTAGTGCACAGAATGTCGCCTTTATTTCTTCTAAAAGTACTAACAGTACTAATGATGTTAGTACTGCTTATGGGGTTTCTACTTCTTCTGGCTACAACTCACAAAGGGAAAACTCTTCTTCATACACTGATGAACTCATGTACTTATTCTTTGCTAATCAATCCAGTGGTCCACATTTGGATCATGAAGATCTGGAGCAGCTTAATGAGTTTGATTTAGAAAAGATGGACTTGAAATGGCAAGTGGCCATGATTTCCATGAGATTGAAGAATATCTACAAGAAGACAGGGAGAAAGCTGCATTTTAATGCCAAGGAACCAGTTGGATTTGACATAACCAAAGTCAAATGCTATAATTGTCACAAGACAGGGCATTTAGAGAATGCAGATCAAAAGGGAACACTAGATATAAATCAAAAGACAATGGAAGGAGACTGGAAAACAGGAGGAACCTAAAGCTTTGGTAACTCTTGATGGGGAAGGTGTTGATTGGACTGATCATGCAGAGGATGAACAAAAAAACTTTGCTTTGGTGGCTTACAACAATTCAGGCTCAGACACTGAGGTAACATCTTGTTCTAAAGAATGTGTGGAATCTTATGCTAAACTTAAAAATTATATGATGAACAAAGGGAACAACTTGGTGATGCTAGTATAGAAATTCAAGCCTATACTTAAGCTTTAAAAAAGGTAGAGGCTCAATTAGTTACTCATCAGAAAAATCAACTTTGGTATGAGGAAAATATTAGATTTATGAAAATTGATTTAGATGATAAAACTGATGTGCTTACATATCATAAGAAACTATTAGCAAAAGTTGTAAAAGAAAAAGAAGATTTAAAAACCAAACTTGAGAATTTCCAAAGTCCTTCTAAAGGCCTTAGTAAATTGCTAAACAATCAAATGAGTAAAAGGGACAAATCTGGGCTTGGGTTTGGAAATCAAGAACATGATGGCGTCTTAAGTTAAGAAAATGAAGTTTTTCAAAGTGTATTTGACAGTAGGTCAAGTGATGTAGAAGATAGTCTTGTGCATGATAGATTTGCAAATGTTGAAGGCATGCATGCAGTTCCCCCTCCAATGATAGGAAATTATATGCCTTCAGGACCTGATAGGGAAGTAGATGATTCTATGTTCACATATGGTTCAAAACAATCTAAAACTAGTGAATCTGATACTCAAACCAGTAATTTTGACTCTTGTGAGTCCAATTCTAGTGTAGAAACACTTGAATCTGTGCCTGAACCAGTTGTAGTTGAACCCAAAGTTGTTAGTCAACCTAAAGTTTGGTCTGATGCTCCTATCATTGAGGAGTATGAGTCAGACAGTGATGATGAATATGTGATTCAACCTTCAAAAGAACAGGAAAAACCTAGTTTTGCTTTTGTTAATACTGTTAAGCATGTAAAAACTCCTAGGGAAACTGTTAAAGAACAAAACACATATAGTCCAAGTCCTAAAGCTGACAAGAGAGACTGGAATGGTTTAATGTCCAAAAGGTTGGGTTTGGGATATGGGTTTACTAAAAAGGCATGTTTTGTATGTGGCAGTTTTAGTCATCTTATTAGAGATTGTGACTTTCATGAGAAAAGAATGGCTAAACAGGTTGAATTGAACAAAAAGAAGGGTAAGGGTACTGGTCAAGGGGAGAATAGACCAGTGTGGAACAATGTGCAAAGATTGAATCACCAAAACCAGTTTGTTCCAACAGCAGTACTAACTAGAACTGGTAGAATTCCAGTTAATACTGCTAGCCATAATTTTAATAGTCAAGCAGTATCAACTAGTGCTGCTAGGAAAGTTAATGCTGTTAGACCCATTGTGAATGAAAACAGACCAAGAAATAATTTTCATAAGTCTCATTCACCTATCAGAAGGCCATTTAATAAAACAACAGCACCAAGAACAAAATTTTCAAATCAAAAAGTTAATACTGCTGAGGTAAAAGCAGTTAGTGCTGTTGGGGGAAAAAGGGAAACTGCTGTTAAGCCCTTAGCAGGTTGTAATTGGAGACCCAAAAGACATTACTGGAACAAATTCTCCAAATACAATGGTGGATCAAATTCTAGAAAATGTGTTAATTCTAAAGATCCACTAGGCAGACCCAAGCCCAAAATGGCTTGGGTCCCTAAGAGAAACTAATCTCTCTTATTTAATGTGCAGGATTATCCACAAAGAGCTTTAAAGAACAAAGGGATTGTTGATAGTGGATGTTCCAGGCACATGACTGGAAACAAGGCCTACCTTGCTGAATATCAAGACTATAATGGTGGCCCTGTTGCTTTTGGAGGTAGTAAAGGTTACATAACTGGTAAAGGTAAAATAAAAACAGGAAAGTTAGATTTTAAGGATGTGTGCTTTGTGAAAGAACTACAACATTTCAATCTCTTTTCTGTGTCACAGATGTGTGACAAGAAGAACAAGGTTCTCTTTACAGACACTGAATGTCTTGTGTTGTCTTCTGACTTTAAGTTGCCTGATGAAAATCAAGTATTACTTAAAATCCCTAGACAAAACAATATGTACAGTTTCAACATAGAGAACATTGTTCCTTCTGGAGGTTTAGCTTGTTTGATTGCAAAGGCCACAATTGATGAATCTAACAAATGGCATAGGAGGTTGGGTCATGTTAACTTTAAAAACTTAAACAAACTTGTGAAGGGAAACCTTGTAAGGCCAAATCAGTGAGCCCTATTAGTCTGTCCTTACAGCTTTTACATATGGACTTATTTGGACCTACATTTGTAAGGAGCATAAACCAGAAGACTTATTGCCTTTTTATCACTGATGATTTTAGCAGGTTTAGTTGGGTGTTCTTCTTAAGAACTAAGGATGAAACTAGTGGAATCCTTAAGGACTTTATAAGACAAATTGAGAACCAATTAAATCAAAAAGTTAAAACTATTAGATGTGATAATGGTACAGAATTTAAGAACAGGGATTTTATTGAATTCTGTGGGTCAAAAGGGATCAAGAGGGAATACAGTAATGCCAGAACTCCACAACAAAATGGAGTTGCTGAAAGAAAGAACATGACCCTTATTGAGGCTGCTAGAACAATGCTAGCAGATTCATTTTTACCTAACACTTTTTGGGCTGAAGCAGTTAGTACTGCTTGTTATGTCCTTAATAGGGTATTAGTGACCAAGCCTCAAAATAAGACACCTTATGAACTTATAACTGGTAAAATACCAATCATAAGCTATATAAGACCTTTTGGGTGCCATGTGACCATCTTGAATACCATTGACCACCTGGGCAAGTTTGAAGGGAAGTCTGATGAAGGGTTTTTAGTTGGGTATTCCCTAAATAGCAAGGCTTTTAGGGTATACAATTTAGAAACCAAGAGAGTTGAAGAAAACCTGCATATAACCTTTTTAGAAAATAAACCAAATGTTGCAGGGAAAGGACCTAATTGGCTGTTTGATCTTGATTATTTAACTGATTCAATGAATTATCAGCCTGTGAGATCAGAGAATCAAGCTAACAAAAATGCAGGTCCAAAAGAAGCTAATCATAGTGCAGGTACACAAGATAATATTGATGCGGGAAATTCTAAAATGGAAGCTGAATCTGCTCAAGACTACTTTGTACTGCCAATATGGTCTTCTTATACTTCAACAGTCAAAAGCTCAGAAGCAAAGAATGAAGGTGAAAAGTCTAATAAGAATACTGGTTTAAAGACAAATGAGGAGCCAGTAGATCAGGAGGATCAAGCCTTTTTGGAGGAGCTTGAAAGGCTTAAAAGATAAGAAAAGGAAGCTTATGATGCAGTTGAAGCTCTTAGAAAGGAGTTTGCCTAAGATACTAAGGATTTGCTTCTTCAAGCAGGTGCTGCTAGAGCTACCAGTACTAACACATTTAATACTGCTAGCACACCAGTTAGTACTGCCAGTCCTTCTGGTGGACTATCCTACACTGATCTAACCAATACTAACCAAGATGATTCTCAAATACATGCTCTTGAGGATATTTATGACAATCATAATAATAGTATTTTTACCAATGCATCTTATGATGATGAGGGTGCAGTGGCTGACTTACCAAATTTAGAAACCATTATGAATGTTAGTCCTATTCCTACATCAAGGATTCACTCTATTCATCCTTCAACTCAAATTCTTGGAGATCTAAAATCAATAGTTCAAACAAGGAGCAAAGTGAACAAAAGTTTTGGAGCCCATGCTTTTGTAAGTTATATTCAAAAGCAAAGAAGAAATAATCATAAGGATTTCCAGCATTGTTTATTTGCTTGTTTCTTATCTCAAATTGAACCCAAGAAGATATCTGAAGCACTTGAAGATGAAAGTTGGGTTGATGCTATGCAGGAAGAACTGCTGCAATTCAAGATTCAGAAAGTTTGGATTCTTGTAGATTTGCCTTATGGGAAGAAGGCAATTGGGACAAAATGGGTTTACAGAAATAAGAAGGATGAAAGAGGTGTTGTGGTTAGAAATAAGGCAAGGTTGGTTGCCCAGGGACATAGGCAAGAGGAAGGGATAGACTATGATGAGGTTTTTGCTCCTGTGGCTAGGATTGAAGCCATTAGGATCTTTTTGGCCTTTGCTTCTTATATGGGATTCATAGTCTATCAGATGGATGTGAAGAGTGCCTTCCTGTATGGCACAATTGATGAGGAGGTATATGTGTCTCAACCTCCAGGTTTTGTAGATCCTAAGTGTCCTAAGAAGGTCTACAAAGTTGTGAAAGCTCTCTATGGTTTACACCAAGCTCCCAAAGCCTGGTATGCTACTTTATCTACTTTCTTGTTGAAGAGTGGATACAGAAGAGGAACTATTGACAAGACTCTTTTTATCAAGAAGGACAAAAATGATATCATGTTAGTATAAGTTTATGTGGATGACATTATTTTTGGTTCTACAAAGAGATCTTGGTGTGATGAATTTGAGGCATTGATGCAGAGTAGATTTTAGATGAGTTCTATAGGAGAGCTCACCTTCTTTCTTGGATTACAAGTCAAACAGAAAGAAGATGGTATTTTTATAAGTCAGGATAAGTATGTTGCAGAAATCCTGAAGAAGTTTGATTTTGCCAGTGTAAAGACTGCTAGTACACCAATTGAGACCCATAAGCCTTTGGTCAAGGATGAGGAAGCTACTGATGTGGATGTACACCTTTATAGATCCATGATTAGCTCTTTAATATACTTGACTGCATCTAGGCCTGATATTATGTTTGCAGTTTGTGCTTGTTCTAGGTTTTAGGTAAATCCAAAGACCTCTTATCTCAATGCTGTGAAGAGAATCTTTAGGTACCTCAACGGCAAACCCAAACTGGGCCTTTGGTATCCTAGAGTGTCATCATTTGACCTAGAATCCTACTCAGATAGTGACTACGCTGGAGCAAATCTTGATAGGAAATCCGCAACAGGAGGTTGTCAATTTCTTGGCAGGAGACTTATTTCATGGCAATGTAAGAAGCAGACAATTATGGCTACTTCTACTACAGAGGCAGAATATGTTGTTGCTGCAAATTGTTGTGGGTAAGTTTTGTGGATTCAAAATCAAATGTTAGACTATGGGTTCAATTTCATGAACACAAAGATCTACATTGATAATGAGAGTACTATATGCATTGTAAAGAATCCAGTATTTCACTCTAAAACAAAGCATATTGCAATTATGCATCACTTCATTAGGGATGCTTATGAGAAGAAACTTATCTAGGTGCTAAAGATACACACTGATGACAATGTAGTTGATCTTCTAACCAAGGCATTTGATGTTAGCAAGTTCTAATTCTTGGTTGTTACTATTGGGATGATCAATCCATAAGCTGCATTAGCTAAGGGGAGGCAATATGATTTGTTGTACAGTTTGTATGAAGTGTTCAGTGCGCAGAAGGATCTTGACCATAGTGATGAATTTCATGGAGTTATTTAGGTTTTAGAGAGTCATTAGAAAGAGATATAGATGGTACTGAAGAACTGTTGTTACCAGACTTGTTCATTCTTTGGTTGAAAAAGTTAGTACCATTAGTGCAAAGTTAATACCGTTGGGCAAAGATAGTACCGCTATAAATGTAAAATAGCAAAGATAATATATTATTGATTGTGTTTGTATGATTACATAATGAAGATTGGCTATGTATTTATACTAAATACATAGCTTAATAAGTAAGCAATCCAAACCCTAAAACATAATGGACCAAACACACAATTAGGTTTGGGCTGAATAAGTCAACAGTCAACGGTCAACGGTCAACAGTCAACATTCAACAGTCAACAGTCAAATTAACATAACTTAGCCATCTAATACTCCCCCATAGTTTGAGCGGCAGACTTTCGAACGGACAAACTAGAACATATGTTGAAAGCCGCTTCTTCTTATCTTCTTCTGTCATCTTCGTTGTTCTTTGTTCGAACGGAAGCATAACTGTATTTTGCGGCATAGTTGTTTATCGCTTGCGGCTTCCTCCTTTGCGTGGCTTTTTTTACGTCATGGCTTGCTTTGTCTTTAGGTAGGAACAACAATTTGACGACCAACTATTTGCGAAAAAAACGACAATCATCTTCGGCGGTAAAACAAAGAGTAATGCTGATGAAATAAAATTTTTTTGTTGATGGCTAAATCAACATGTATGAGAAGTGTTATGACAGCTATAGTTTTTGGTTTTCTAGGGTTTTTATTTGAATTGGATAAAAAGACTATTAAAACACAAAATTATAAAGGAAAAAATGTAAATAGGTCGGGATCCCTCCGAATCATCGACGTGTAGCCGATGACCGGAGGATAACTATTTTGTGTTGGGTTAGAACCTAAAGCTCCGATACCATGTAAAATAGCAAAGATAATATATTATTGATTGTGTTTTTGTGATTACATAATGAAGATTGGCTATGTATTTATACTAAATACATAGCTTAATAAGTAAGCAATCCAAACCTTAAAACATAATGGACCAAACCCACAATTAGGTTTGGGCTGAATAAGTCAACAGTCAACGGTCAATGGTCAACAATCAACATTCAACAGTCAAATTAACATAACTTAGCCATCTAATAATAAAGACATTGGAGAAAATACCACCAAGGGTCTAAAGTGTAAATTGAAACGGTTTCTTTAATCTTGGGTTTGTTCAACCTATATAAACCCATCTCAATTGCATAGTTTACTCATATAAACTCTCTTAATCGCTTTCTTTTACCCAATCGTAATCTTTTACTCAACGATGATTATCAATTCAAGTATGGCTGTTCTTGAATCATGCCCTAAACACAACATGATCACTTTCTTGGAAAAGACGGAAGGGAATACAAAGTTTCATGAGATTATCAGGTTTCTTACACGAAGCTCCATTCACTATGCTCTCACTGTAAGTCCTGTAGTCTCTACTACATTTGTTGAATAGTTTTGGATGTCTGCTAAATCCAAAATAATCAATAATGTTAGGTATATTACTGCCAAAGTAGCTGGAAAGCCTGTGTCTATCTCAGAGGAATCAATAAGAAGTGATCTTCTTTTTGATGATGCTAACGGGATAGATTCTTTGCCTAATCATGCTATATTTGATGCTATTCAGCTAATGGGGTATGAGGGGGACCTAACTGTCTTAACATTTAACAAAGCCCTATTTTCACCCCAGTGGAGATTTCTTTTTCATACCATGAATCACTGCATAAGTTCTAAAAACACTTCTTGGGATCAAATTCCCACAAATATTGCCACAGCAGCAATTTGCTTAACCACTAATCATAAATATAATTTTTCTAAATTAATTTTTGATGGTATGATGTGACACTTGGATGCAAAGAAAAAGTTTGTTATGTATCCAAGATTTATTTAAGTCTATTTGGATAAACAGCTAAAGAATGTGTCTGTGCCCTTAGACCACTTCCCTATTAATGCTTTGACTAGTAAAGTCTTCTCTTTTATGGTTAAAAAGGGAAAACATTTTTCAGGGAATGTAACACCTTTGTTTGATTCTATGTTGGTTCAACCAACTGAGGATGAGGGTGACACTTTAGAAAGATAATATGAACCTCAACCCACACCCTCTCCTCCTCACCTAAGTGCAGACCAACATGAGACACAGATTGACCCCTCTCCCAGACCTTCACCTACTACTTATATTCTTGATTCCATTCCAGAGGGTTCTGGTGGGAGTCATAGAGGTTAGTCATCCAGTGATAGATCCCTTTCAGGGAATGACGGTGGCTTGACACTCCAAAGTGTGTATGATCTTTGTATCTCTTTGTGTACACAGGTTACAGATCAAGCCAAAAAAATTAAACACTTGAAGGCACAAATCAAGAAGCTTAAGAAGAAAGCCAAACCTGTTAACACACACCACAAAGCTCGGATGAAGAGTGTATCCATGAAGCAAAGATTGGCGGGGAAGAAATCCTTAAAGAAATAGTGGATGCAAAAGGAGTTTGTATCTAAACAGGGGAGGAAACCTGCCAAAGCTGAACCTACAGTCCATAAAAATCCAGCATTTGATGATCTTGATGGTGATGCAATAGACTATATGGAGACTGAGGATGCTCAAGATAAGGGGAGGACAAGCTATGTGGTGCATGAAGAGAAGGAAAGTGTAGAAATGGGAGTTAGTATTGAAGATCTACTTAGTACTGCTCAACCAAAAATTAGAACTGACAAAGAAAAAGTTAGTACTGACAAGGAAAAAGTTAGTACTGACAAGGAAGAAGTTAGTATCGACAGACCAGATAAAGGTATTGTTGATCAAAATGAAGGAAGAAGTACTACTCAAACAACTACAACAATAACTACTCCAACAATAATTAGTGATGATGAGACCATTGCACAAGTCCTTATCATAATGAGTCAGAACAAGGAGAAGCTCAAAGAAAAAGAAAAAGGAGTATAGCTTAAGGATGTTGAGGAGACCGAGAGACCTAGGCCTACTTCAACAAGATCATTATTAACATTAAATCCTCTTCCTAAGATTGATCCAAAAGATAAAGGTAAAAAGATGATTGAAGAGGAAGATGAATCTGATACTGATTCAGAAGATAGTACTGAACCTGAAAAGAAATTTAAGCAGCTTGCTAGGGATGAAGAGGTGGCCAGAAAGGTGCAAGAGGATTAGGAAGCAGAAGAAGAAGTGAAAAAGTTAGCTGAGGAAGAAGCTACAAAGACTGCACTCTCTAATGAATATGATTTCATTCAGGCAAGACTTAATGCTGACAAGATACTTGCTGAAAAACTTCTAGAGAAAGAGAGAGAAATGTATACTATTGAACAGAGAGCCAAACTTCTTCATGACACCATTGCTTCCCAAAGAAGATTTCTTGCTCAACAAAGATATGAAGCTATCAGAAATAAACCTCCTTCAAGAAATCAGCTTAGGAACCAAATGATGACATATCTGAAGCATGTTGGAGGCAAGAAGCATTCTAATCTGAAGATCAAGAGTTTTGAAGAAATGAAAGCTTTGTATGAAAATATAAAAAGGTCTGATCATAGTTTCATTGCTATTGGTTTTGTTGAAGATGAAAAAGTAATCAAGTAGATGAATGAACAAGTTGCTGATGCTTCTAAGAAGAGAGTAAAGAAATATGACAGTGTTAAGGGAGAAATTAAAGAAGAAGAAGGAATTAGAAAAAGAAAGAGTGGTCATGTGAAGATGATTGCTAGGAAAAGGCCAAGACCACAACCAGATGCTGATAGTGATGATGAACACAGAAAATGTCTAAGGATTGCTACATTTGAAAGTACCATATATAGTGAAGTTATGGAGACAAAATCATTTATTGCTAGGTTGCACACGGTTTCATCACCAGATAGGAATTACCTTGTTGTTTACATAGTTAATGGATACTTTAGGGCATTTAACTATCTAATGGAGGTACTACATATTTTTGATAGACATGATTTGTTTCATTTATATGACTTGGTGATGAAGCAGTACTCAAAAATCACACCAGAAGATATTGAGATGATTCTTTGGGGAGACTTGAAGATTATGATGGAAACCTCAACAGAAGAAAATGATCAAGGTGATTTCTGGAAAAATTAATAAGAATGGGAGATTTTTAGATGGAGACTGTATGAAGCTTGTGGAGTTTGCATACTAGAGCTCAAGGATGGAACAGTCATCTACATGCTAGTTGAAAGAAGGTATCCTCTCTCCAAGGAATTGTTGCAAAGAATGCTTGATTTTGGATAGGAGGTTGAAGAGGAAAGTACTGTTGCACTAGATTTGATAAAATTCATCAAGTAACAGCTTGATGAAGAGTAATGCTATGAATGGAAGTGAGAAAGGTTTGGGTGTTGGCTAACCACCACACAACAAATGGTCTTTAATTTACCATGTCTAACAGACATCAAGAATTGGCTAGTCCATAAGCACACGGCTTGTGGTAAAGACTTCTCAAATTAGTTTATGGTTAACAATTTACCAAAAATTATAGGGTTCTCAACTCACCTTGCTTCATGGTTAAGAGTTGGCTAGTCCAGGATCAAACAGTTCCTGGTAAAGACTAATTAAATCTGTTGATAGCTGATAGTTTGCTAAGAACTATATGGATATCAATACACCATGTTATGGCAATGAAGCATTGACTAGTCCAAAAGCAAATGGCTTTTGGTAAAGACAAGTCAAATCTGTTGATAGTTGGTAGTTTACTCAAAACTACAAGGTAATCAATTCACCTTGTTGTTTACAATGAAGAATTGGCTATCCCAGAGCAAACGGCTACTGGTAAAGGAATACCAAATCCGTTAATGGCTGGTAGTTTGCCAAAAACTACAAAGCCAACTAAGTTGGATGTTGTTGTGCTGCTAAAAAGACAAGTTGCTGATGAAGATGGATAGCTGAAGATAATAAAAATTATTAAAGATCAAGATCAAGATTTGACAAAGTGTTTGGATACATCCTCCAAGAGCTTAGGAAGTATAAATTAAAGAAACATGAAGTTAAACAAGTTCAACAATCATGTTTAGGGGAGGATTGTTGGGAATTATGCATTCCTGACTTAGTACCGTTAGTTATATTAGTTAGTTCCGATAATTGTAATTAGTACTGACAGTACAAAATAGTTAGCATTGACCAGTTAGTTAGTACTGTTAGTATAAAATAGTTAGTACTGTTTAAGAGATATGCATGAGATATTATAGGAAAAGATATGCATTATCTTTTACGCGTTTTGTATGTCTGTTAGGGTTTATCCTTAGTCTATAAAAGGAACCCTACGGCATTAGAGAGGATATACATCTCATATACAATCTCATATCTCATGGTTACTAATCTGTAACTGTTTTAGCAGATTAATACAAAAGTTTAGTTATCAATATTCATTGTTCTTCTTAACATTGTAAGTTAGATTCTGCATAACTTATAGTGTTTATAGTCATTGTTTCTCCTATAGTTTGTGTGGATCTATCCATATTGGCTACAACCCTTAACAAGGTAGAAAGATATATATTCAAAGGGATCTACAAAAGTCAAACATGAAATGGATGAAATTGACACCACAAACATTGAATTGGAGCATAGTGTGGCAAAATTACTTTCTAAAAATGAGCGTTTACATAAAGAAATTGAGCATTTGAAAAAGATTTACAAAGATCAATTTGACTCAATTAAAAAGACGCGTGCTCTCTCTAAGGAACACGATGACTCTTTGATTGCTCAATTGAACTCTAAGTCAATGGAAAATGCGGATTTAAAATGTTAAATTCAAGACAAGGTTTTTATGATTACATCATTGAAAAACTATTTATGAAAATTAAAAGGGAAAGAAGTTGAAAATGCTACATAAATACCAATTGCCACCATGTTGCTCCAAGCATGTTCAAGCTAGACTTAGATCCTTTAGCTCCTTAGTTATTACAAAATAGTGAAGCTCACACTTACTATCTTAAGCATACTCAAGAACAAGCTGACATACTTCGAGAAATAGTCGAACAAGCTAAAGCAAAATAGCCTTTTGATAATGCGTTAGACCTTTCCTGTAAGCATGCCACACGAATTCAAGAGTCACTTGTATATGTTTGAGATACGTGCCCTAATGCGATTAAACTTAGTGAGAAAAAGGTTGTTATCACTTGTATATGTTTGAGATACGTGCCCTAATGTGAACCTTTCACATCCTCAAGTAACCTCAAACAGGTAGAGTCATCTAAAAAATCTAATTCTAACACACTTGTGTTGTCTTCTACAGGATTAATGTGTTCTACTAGTACATGCAGATCACAGCTTATAGACAATAAACAGAATGATAGGATCTTGTAAAAATCAAGTAGCAACAGGAAGAATAAAGTAGAATCCTAACATAGAAAAGTAAATAAAAAGAATCATGTTAAAGAACCTATTTGTGATGATACGAATTCTTAATTAATTTGTGTTAAATGTAAGCAATGTATGTTTGATGCAAATCATGATGTGTGTTTCCTTGATTTTGTGAATGATGTGAATATGCATGCCAAATATAAATCTAAGTCAAAGAAAAGCCAAGTGTAAAATATTTGGAAACCTACAGGTAAAGTGTTCACTGACGTAGGACTTAAGTGGAAACCAACAAGAAGACTTTTCACTATAGTTGGTAATTCATACCCTTTAACTAGGTTCACTCCCAATAAAATAGTGCCTCTTAAGGAAACTACTTATAATTCAGTTGAAACACCAAAACTAAAGATTAACGTCTATAGTAGGAGACCTAAACAAATAAAATCAGTAGGTTCGAGTAAAAAGGCTAAGATCATAGAATCTAAAATTGCTAACAACTCGGAACCCAATCAATTGTAGGGATCCAATGCTATAGATGTTTCATCATATTCTTCTCTTGTTAATGACAGGTTGTCCAAATTTTTCTCTGGTATCTGGACTCCGGATGTTCAAAACATATGACAGGGAATCGCTCTTAGCTCATGAACTTCGTTAGTAAATTTCTGGGAACTATTAGATTCGAAAATGACCAAATTATAAAGATTATAGGGTATGGTGACTATCAGCTGGGAAACGTAATTATCTTAAGGGTGTACTATGTCAAGGGGCTTGGACATAACTTGTTTTCTGTTGGAAAATTTTGTGATGCGGATATTGAAGTCGCTTTCCATAAAAACACTTGCTTTATTCAGAATTTAGAAGGTGTTGATCTACTTTCTAGATCCAGGATCACAAATTTGTATACAATCTCTCTTGACAACATGCTAAAGACTTCATCGATCTGTCTTCTATCAAAATCTTCAAAGAATAAGAGCTAGTTATGGCACCGTCGGTTATCGCATCTCAACTTTGGTACTCTTAACAAGCTAGCTAAAGACAATCTTGCACGAGGCATTCCAAAACTTAAATTTGAAAATGAGCATCTGTGTTTTGCATGTGCATTAGGAAAAAGCAAGAAATCCTCTCATTAATCCAAGGCTGAAGACACTAATCAAGAAAAACTATATCTTTTGCATATGGATCTTTGTGGCCCGATGCGTGTGGAGAGTATTAACAGGAAAAAGTATATCTTGGTGACTGTTGATGATTATTCATGATTTACTTGGGTCGGATTTTTGAGATCAAAGGATGAAGCTCTCGACGCTATCATCAAGTGTATGAAAATAATTGAAGTTCATTTGAATGCCACTATCAAAAATGTTAGAACAGATAATGGAACTGAATTTGTCAATCAGACTCTTCGTGATTTCTATTCGAATGTAGGCATTTCTCATCAAACCTCTGTTGCTCGCACTCTTCAAAAGAGTGGCATTGTCGAAAGGCAAAACCAAACTCTTATGGAAGCTTCTCGCACATAGTTGATATTTTCAAAAGCTCCTCTGTTTCTAGGGGCCGAAGCAATCAACACAACTTGTTATACCCAAAACCGTTCATTGATCCATTTCCGCTACAACAAAACTCCTTATGAGTTATTGCACGACAAGAAGCCGGATGTATCATTTCTTCATGTCTTTGGTTCACTCTATTATTCGACCAATGATAGTGAGGATTTGGGTAAACTAAATGCAAAGGCCGATATTGGTATTTTTGTTGGATACACGCCCACAAAGAAAGCTTTCAGAATCTATAATAGAAGAACCCAGAAATTATGGAAACAATTCATGTAACGTTCGATGAGTTGACAACAATGGCTTCTGAACAATTCAGTTCAGGACCCGGGCTTCAATCTATGACTCCTGCAACAACCAGTTTAGGACTCGTTCCAAACCCTATTCCTCAACAACCTTGTAATCCACCAAATAGAGATAATTAGGATCGTTTGTTCCAACCCATGTTTGATGAATACTTCAATCCTCTAACCATTGTTGTTTCTCCATTTCCAGTAGCTGTTGCTGCACTTAGAGCTGTTGATACAACTGAATCACCAGTGTCTACGTTAATTGACCTAGATGCACCATCAACTAGTATTCCATCAACACAAGAACAAGAACATTATCTAATTATTTCTCAAGGTTTTGAAGAATCACCAAAAATACCACATTTTCATGATGATCCACTTCATGAATCTCTTCATGAAGACTCGACTTCTCATGGATCGTCATTGAATGTGAGACCATCCCACACTCCATTTGAACACATTGGTAGACGGACTAAGGATCATCCAATAGCAAACATGATCAGTGATCCTTCTCGTTCTGTCTCTATGAGAAAGCAACTCGAAACTGACACCATGTGGTGTTATTTTGATGCCTTCCTAACTTATGTAGAACCAAATAACTTCAAAAAAGCAATGACAGAATCGTCATGGATCGATGCAATGGAAGAAGAAATTCATGAATTTAAAAGGCTACAAGTTTGGGAATTGGTGCCGTGTCCAGACAAAGTAATGTTGATCAAACTAAAATGGATTTACAAGGTCAAAACAGACGAATTTGGCGGGATACTAAAGAATAAGGCAAGACTATTTTCTTAGGGATTCAGGAAAGAGGAGGGTATCGATTTCAAGGAATCTTTTGCATCATTTGCAAGAATAGAGTCCATTCGTATCTTCGTAGCAAATGCAGCCAACAAGAAAATGATGATCTTCCAAATGGACGTCAAAACGGCATTCTTAAATGGCGAGCTCAAAGAAGAGGTCTACGTTTCTCAACCAGAAGGATTTGTTGATCAGGATAACCCATCGTATGTGTACAGGCTTAAAAAGGCCCTCTACGGTCTCAAACAAGCACTACATGCATGGTACGACATGCTGTCAAGTTTCCTCATTTCATAACATTTCTCCAAAGGTGCAGTGGATCCAACACTCTTCATACGGAAAGCAGGAAATGCCTTATTATTGGTATAAATTTATGTTGATGATAGAATATTTGCATCCACTAATACTACTATGTGTAATGAGTTTGCTAATCTGATGACCATTAAGTTCAAGATGTCGACAATGGGGAAAATGTCATTCTTTTTAGGATTACAAATTTCTTAAAGTCCCAAAGGCATCTTTCTAAACCAGTCAAAATATGCTTATGAAATTATTAAAAAATATGGTTTGCTAACTAGTGATTCTGTAGACACACATATGGTAGAAACGAATAAACTAGATGAAGATCTACAAGGGACACCAGTTGATGCTACACTTTACCGTTTCATGATTGGTTCCCTCATGTATCTGACATCCAGTACACCCGACCTTATTTATGCAGTCTGATTATGTGCCCGGTATCAGGCAAAGCCTACCGAAAAGCACTTAAATGCGGTTAAACGGATCTTTCAATGCCTAAAGGGAACCATTAACATGGGACTATGGTACTCGAAGGATACCGATATGTCTCTAACAACATATTCAAACACAGATTGTCGCGGGGTGTCAGACACTAGACGCAATACATCCGAAAGTGCTTAATTCTTAGGTGATAAACTTGTTAGCTGGTCTTCCAAGAAGCAAAAGAGCACTGTGATCTTGAGTACAAAGGCCGAATATATTGCCTTATCTGGGTGTTGTGCTCAAGTCATATGGATGCGTTTACAGCTAACAGATTATGGCTTTCAATTCAATAAGATTCCTCTGTATTGCGACAAAAAGTATGATTGCTCTATGTTGTAACAACGTACAACACTCAAGAGCAAAGCACATTGATGTACGATATCATTTTTTAAAGGAGCAGGTAGAGAATGGAATTGTGGAACTCTACTTTGTTCAGACGAAATATCAACTGGCTGACATCTTCACCAAACCCCTGCTAAGAGAAAGATTTAATTTCTTGATCGAAAAGCTCAGTATGAGAAGTATGTCTCTGGAAATGCTTAAACGTCTGACAGAGGAAGAAAATGTGTAATGGTGGTAACTCGTAATATATCCTATGTATTATATGTCTATAAGAAAACATAAAAAAACCAAGAAAGATTTTTCATTTTATACATATTTTTCAAAAAAGAAAAGAAAAAAATTAAAAAATCAGAAAAATACAAAAATAGTTTTGATGACATGTTTTCTAGCATCAATAATATTTACGGCTTCATAAATGTCATTCAATAAAGGCACAAAGCTGTAAATAAAGTTCGAAAAGAAAATATGTCATATGGCTTGTAATTATTTTAGATAACAATCCAGTCATCATCTTAAAGGCAAGTATTTCAAAAAGAAAACTTGACCTCACAACGGGAAATTTATTTTTCTCGGGGATGAATTTCTTCATATTCATTCATAGGCTTGTGTTTACTTTGCAACACAACCCGCACCTTCTTTATCCATGAGTGTATGTGTAAGTGCGCTTATGTGTCAAAATAAGAAAAATCTTATTTTTCATGGTGTTGATTTTCAAACATAAAATAATCATCTTAGTAATTCATCAAAAAATGATTTTTAAGGCACTTGACCACTCAAAAAATAACTACATCTCTTTAAATAGAAAATGGGTCATTGTTTGAGGGGGAGAAAATGTCAAATATCTTCTTTAAAAATCATCTAGGAATAAATGGAAAAAAGTTTTAAACAATAACGAGTTAACAATTAAAGGGGAGTTAATTAAGTTTAACTTATTTGTGCCTTAAATGTTATGTGTCTATGCGTTTAGGGAATAAATAGCAAAAATAAGTAGCTAGGTATTATAGTGCTATAAGTGAAACTATAGTATGCATTAGAAAACTTATAAAGGAAATTAGAAAGGTGTTAAGAGTTTATGGGGCATTTTTGTCAAAATATGAAACTTTTCACACAAACACCCCTTCCCTCCCTCTCTCGTCACTATAACACACAAACATACTTCAAAAAATTTTCCCTCCCCACCTTAAAATCATCAACCTCAAGAACTCAAGAATCAGTGCATATCAAGCCGTAAGGTAAACTACAAACATGTTCCCCACACCATAAACATCATATCCTTCAAAGGAATTAGGTTTTATCTTGATCTTTTGCTTGAAATCCTTAGAATTTGGTTTAGGGTTAGTAAAAATCAAAAGTTGACCAAATGCTAAATTGATTGAGGGGTTTAGATGCTTAAGGGGTGTAGATTACTTGTTTATAACAGTTTGTTATAGGGATAACAAACAAATAGGATTTGCTTGATTATTTATTGTGAAAATAAGGTGTTTGGAAATTACTTGTAATTTGTGATGGGTTTGTGTTTATTTTGTGTCTATAACCTTTCTTGAATATGAATGAATGAGAAATTCCATGACTTGTATGCAATCTTTATGGCTTTGATTCAAACGAGTGATAATTTACTCGTTATTTGCTCAAAATGAAAATTTTGTGTCCCATTCTTGTTATCTGCTTGATTATGTTTATATATGTTTGGTTTAAATGTGTATGTTGTATAAGTGCCAAAAAATCAAAGATTGTATAAATCAATGTTTATAGACAGCGTGTTATACGTCTGTGCATATACATAGCGATTTATATACGAAATCATAGACGTCGATTTATACATCACCTTGTAGACGGTGATTTATACATAAGACCTTAGATGGCGATTTATACGTCAACCTATAGACAGCGATTTATACTTAAGAGCATAGATGGCAATTTATACTTAAGAACATAGACGGCGATTTATACATGAAAAGTTAGATGGCGATTTATACATGAAAAGTTAGACGGCGATTTATACATGGTCTTAGGCGGCGATTTATACATGGGTTATTAAAATTGATTTTTTCCTAAATGTTTTAACTTGATAACTCATCTTAGGTTAAATCTTACTTATATCTCTTGTAAATTGCTAAGTGTTTAACCTATAGTTAGTTAGTTGACCATTAAGTTAACTTTTTGATTAATGTCTTTCATCCCACACTTTGTTTGAATGCCTGATAATGTGTTAAATTTGTCTTGATATTGTCTGAATATTGCTTGCCTAAGTTGAACTCCATGAATCAGAAAAGGTCATTTGTAATATATGAATTTGGTTGTATATAAACTATATTGGACTATTTTTAGCAGAAACATGAATCCAGTTGCCACTCAATAAGTTGCACTCAACAATTCTTTGGTTGCTCCTGAGAAGAGACTAAAGATTGAAAAATGCAATGGAAGAATTACGTTCAGCAAACCATAAAGAGAAGAAACATATCAAGTCACCCTGGATGCTCTCAAGCTATCTCCTTGCTATCCCAATTTTCTGATCACTGTAGAAGTCCCTGAAGTATACATGCATCAATTCTGGAACACCATTCATAAGATCAAAGACATAGATGCATATCGATTCAAGCTGGATAAGAAGAAGTTGCGAGTTGACACTGAAGTCTTTCATGAAATTCTCCAAATTTGTCCCAGACATCACATTCAAGACTTTGTTGTACCTCCTTCAGAAGAAGAATTGGTTACGTTTATCCAGGAACTTGGTTATTCTGGCAAGTGTGATATGTTATCTGCAATTCATACAGATCAAATGCACCAGCCTTGGAGAACATTTGCTGCAATCATCAATAGGTGCATCTCTGGGAAAACAACAGGACTTGATAGACTCAGGGAATCACGAGCTCAAATCTTATAAGGTATGTACAATAAGAAGAATGTTGACTATGTTTCTATTGTGGGAAGACTTTATGTATCAAGCTGACAATAGAGAAATAAGTTCAGCAAGGGAAGAGCACATGCCCTACGCAAGATTCACCAAAGTTATCATCAGTCATTTCATCTCTAAGGACAAGACTATCTTTATGAGAACATGATTAATCTTCATACTATTTGTGATGACTCATTGCTCGGTACATTGAAGTTTGTCTCCAAGACACAAGATTATCAGTAGTATGGAGCCCTCATTCTTGATGATATAATCAATCAAGACATCAAAGATTCTAAAGCTTACAAGACTTACTACGACTTTTCTACTGGAAAAGCTACTCCCAAGAAAGCAAGGAAGTTTAAGAAAATTGCTTCACCCTTAAGGAAATTATCTCCTATCTTGGAATAAGAACCCGCAGAGAAGCCTAAGCAAGCTAAGAAACCTGCCAAGAAGTCTATAACTGTGCCAACAACAGGTGTTGCAATCAGAGATATTCCTCATGTGTCTGTTCCAAAGAAGAAAACACCGGCTAAAGTTGATAGAGGCAAAGCATGGATCGACTTTCTGATGCATCATTACTTAAAGCTGCTCAGGTAAAAGAAGCTCTCAAGAAAAGCAAAAAGGAATCTTACATGCTTCATCCAAGTGGCTCAGGTGATAGAGTTGGTTCCAAACCAAAGGTTCCTGATGAGTCTGGAGACAAAACAACTGGTACAGATGAAGGAACTGGTACTAAACCAAGGGTTCCGGGTGTACCCAAATATCTATCTGAGAGTGAAAATAAATCGTGGGGAGATAGTGGTGATGATGGAAGCAATGATGATGGCAGTAATAAAGTAACCAAGGATGATGATGAAGATGATGTTGAAAGTGATGCTAATGATGACAAAGAAGCAAGTGACAGTGAAAAGACAGATTCTGATGAAGATAAGAATCTGAATCTCAATTAGAATGATGATGAAAAATAAGAAAAATAAGAAGAGGATGTACGTACTGCTGATAGCTTTAAATTCAATGATGATGAATAAGAGTATGATGAATTCTATAAGGATGTGGACGTAAAGTCGTTAGATGCAGAGCGTGAAAAAGAAAGGAAAGGTGATGCAGAGATGACTGATGTTGATAAGAATGCTTCTCAAGAAAGATCATATGAGCAAGTTGTAGATGATGCACATGTGACACTCACAACAACACAGAAGACTGAAGGTTCTATACAAAGCTCTTCTATTTCATCCGACTTTGCAAGTAAATTTCTCAACTTAGACAATGTTCCTCCAGCTGATAATGAAGTCGCTTCTATGATAAATTTCAAGGTTTTTCAAGAAGAATCAAGCACTCTAGCACCCCCTCTTCTCATTGTGCCTATAACAGATATCTCGAAAACCTCTACTTTGGCTGCAATGACTGTTCCTCCGATAATTCAGCCATTCTCTTATATTCCACAAATGACAACACCAACTCCTGTACCAATAACAGAACCAACGACCTCCTCAATTCCTGCTCTTTCAGATTTTGCATCCCTATTCGGATTCGACCAAAGAGTGTCTGCCTTGGAACAACAACTTTCTCAAGTCAAACAAATTGATCATTCTACACAAATCTTCTCATAAATTCCTGCAATCGTGGATGAACATCTTAGTACAAGAATTGGATTTCCTACTCAAATAGCTCTCCAGTCATACACGGCAGAATTTGAGAAGGAAGCTCAAGCTGAGAAAGAGAAATACATCGACATCATTGAGAAATTAGTGAAAGAGATTATCAAATATGAAGTCAAAAGTCAACTTCCTCATATTTTACCTAAGGAGATATCTGACTTTGCTACTCTTGTGATCCAAAGCACTATTAATGAATCACTTGAGAATGTTGTTTTGGCTGAATCGTCTTCTCAACCGCAATCGACATATGAGGCTGCAACATCTCTCACTGAGTTTGAATTAAAGAAGATCTTGTTAGACAAGTTAGAGAAAAGTAAATGGTATCGAGCTGCTGAACAACATAGAGACCTCTATGATGCACTGGTAAATCTTATCAGCTCGACAAGGATCTCTTTGACTCTTATGGTAAAGCGTATTCTTTAAAGAGAGGTCGTGAAGACAAAGACAAAAATGAATACCCTTCAGCTGGATCAGACCAAGGGATGAAGAAAAGGAACACAAGAAAGGATGTTTAACCATCAATAGGCTCTAAGTCAAAAGAGTCTAAATCAAGCTCTTCTAAAGGCTCCAAGTCTCAGTCAAAATCATCTGGCAAGTCTGCTCAAGCAGAGGAACCAGTGTTTGAGACTGCAGACACCGAGATGCCACAAGATCAAGGAGATGACTTAGGTAACACTAAGGATCAACCTAATGTCATGGAAGCTTCTAAGCATGATTGGGTCAAGAAACCAGAAAGGCCTCTAACTCCTGGTTGTGATTGGAATGCTGGCAAACAAATTGATTTCAGACCTCCTCAGACTTGGATCAACAAAATGACAAAAAGCAGGAAAACCTCCTACTACCTTCAATGAGCTGATGAGCACTCCCATTGACTTCTCAGCATATGTCTTGCATAATCCGAAGATTGAGAATCTGACACAAGAACATCTTGTTGGACCAGCTTTCAATCTACTCAAAAGGACATGCAAAAGCCAAGTGGAAGTCAAATATCATTTTGAAGAATGTTATAAGGTTGTTACCGCTAAACTTGACTAGACGAACCCTAATGGATACGAATATGCATTTGACCTCAGCAAGCCTCTACCATTAATTGAAGATCAAGGTCGTCAAGTAGTTGTTGCTAACTACTTCTTTAATAACGACCTCCAATATCTGAAAGGTGGAAGTTTAAGCAGCAAATATACAAATTTTACAACAAAACCCAAGGCTGGTAAGTATGATACTATTTAGGGATTTGAAGACATGGTTCAATCGCTATAGAGTCTAGTGAAAGTATCTTATGACAAATATGCTATGTGGGGAATCTCTCATTGGGGTCCAAAACGACAACACTTCTATGGATATGCAAGCAACAGGATGTCCAAGCATGATGTGTTCTCCACAAAAAGAATCATTGCAGTAACCCACATTCAAGTGATGAAGAAGTATGATTACGAGTATCTAGAGGAGATTATTGTTCGAAGAGAAGATCAGTCACTTCACAAGTTCGTAGAAGGAGACTTCCTAAGACTTAATCTGCGTGACATTGAAGACATGCTTCTCCTCTTAGTTCAGAAAAAAGCTCTCCAATCTGGAAAGACATGACCTTTTTGACTTAAACGTGGCATTACGGATGTTTACTAGACGGGTTGTCATTCTTAAGTGGGTGGAAGGACTTCACTGGGAGTCAAAAGCTACCTGAAGAAGCTTAACTCTCACTAGGCTGAGTGTTCAGATCAGACATCTCCAAAATGACCCTATACACTGCATATAACAACCCACAAGGAATCATATATCAAGATAAGTTCAAAGGAAATAGATTGATGCGCTTTGATGAACTCTATAAGTTCTGGCACACTTCATCTGTTAAGGTGTTCTTTATGATATTTGCTTCTAGGCTTAGAGATAGGTTACTTCTCCAAAAAGAAGATAATTAAACTAGACAGGAAAATGTCACGCATCATGATCAAGGCAATCGATCAATAGTCTTTGAAAGATGGTTTAATGAGGAATCTAGTTAGTTGTTGGAGGGAGAGAATACGGAACTGACTTCAGGCTGCTTGAACAGACAATATGACTCTGTCATATTGTGTCCTCCTCCATTTCAGGTTAATTTCTCGTATTTTACAAATTTGTGATTATGTAAATAAGTAGTGTAAGACTAGAATTAGGCATATATAGTGTTGAGTGCGAATTTTCAAGAATTTCTTAGTAAATTAAAAAAAATTCAAATTAACGCACTCAAACACCATATTATTCCCTCATAATCAAGGGGGGCATAAAATGTACTTTGATTAGCTTATTAATAATTGGACATTTTTTCCCCGAAAGCATTAATATTTGAATCAACTGATATCCAAAATATCAAAAGATGTGACATTTTTGTTAAGGGGAGAAAATGTGATTAAAATATATGGCTAATGTGAATTTAAGGACTCAAGTGCAAGCTTCTCCCTTCATGTGCTAAATTTTATCGAATATCGATGCATATGATGAGGGGGAGCATAACAAATGATTTCAAGGCTGAGAACAATACCAAAAGACAGACCATGTCTGTAATTAATTGGAGTTATAAAGTGGTTAAGATTAGGTATTCGTTCCCATGATCCAGCCAGAACTGAAGGGATCTACCCAAAGACATTCCATTAGTTAGAATATAAGTCCTTAGGTATGATAAAAAAGGAGAAAAAGTGAGAAAAGAGAATAGTACCGACTGAGATGGAGCTAGTACTAGAACAAACCCAACAAGGTACTAGTCATAAAGTCTCGGTAAACATTGAAGGGGTTGAAGAATGAAAAAGAAAAGTAAAGATAAAGGGTGAAAAGAAATAAGCCCTCTTTACACTTAGGAAGAAACCGGGTCAATACATAAACTGTCAGAAATACTAAGATGTTGTCTGGTATTGAAGACAGTCATCATGGACCCAGTGACGCAATGCACAACCCTCCCCAGCCACTCAAAGTCTCTTAAAAGACTCTTGTTTTATTTCTCATGGAGATTACATGCATTTCTATCGAATTTCTCACTCCGAGTTAGTTGATATTGAAAAGGTGGCAGTCTGCTCCAGCCTCTGATTACTAAAACCATATGCGCACTATTAAGTCTAGAGCCAAAAGAGACGTTGGGAATAAAAGGCTTCTTAACTGTTACTACTGCTAGTTCAAGTTACTGCTGCTAGTTATGATGATTACTACTGCTGGTTATAGTTTCTACTTCTGGTGAAGA